>PVKN010016085.1:0-18092 GCA_004027915.1 Capromys pilorides
ATGGGGGCAGGGCTCCTGCCAGCCTTCCTTGTCCGGCAGCTGGGTCTGTCCCAGGCAGGAACTCCTCTCTGTGTTGCTTTGGGTCCTGGGGACAGCTCTGCTGCTGCTGCTTGTCCTGGAGCCGGGTCATCTTCCGCTCCCTGCAGCCAGCCTGGCCTCTGTGAGGCCAGGACAGAGCAGGGCAGACGCAGTAGAGATGCGCACCTGCAGCACTCTCGGACTCTGCTGGCCTTGCCACCGGGGCCTCCTGTCGGGGGTCCATCCCTTGCCAGGTGTCCTTGGGTCAGCTGGTGCCTGCAAGGACGTTGTTCTCTCCCTTTCCATTTCCACAGGGGAAACTGAGGCCTAGACGTGGCTGGTGACACACTCAGCCTGGCGCAGGATTGTACCTGCGACCTTCGTGCATCGGAGCCTCTACTTGGCATCTGTATCTGTGTCCACTGTGGTCGAGGGTCCGGGACCAAGGGCAGCAGCGTGCAGGGCGGCAGGGCCAGTGCTGCCTCTCCCCTGTGCCTCTCCTGTGCATCCCCTTATGGACGCGGCTGTCTGTTGCATGCAGGCTCTAGCAGGGCTGTCTGTCCCTCCTCTCTGTGATCCCCAGCCTGGACTCTGGGCCAAAGCCCTCTCCTCAGTTCCCAGCCTTCTGCTCTCCACAGTGCCTGCTCCTTACGCCAGCCCGGCCCTCCTCTGAGCAGTGCTGGCAGGGCAGGGTGCAGGCAGGGCTGCACCGGGGCAGCTGCACCTCTCCCAGGGTCACGCGATCTGCGTCCTCCTGTCTCCAGTGAGGGGGCCACGTGCTGTTGGGCCTTAGCGGCTAGAGGGGCCGCACTGCCCTGCCCTGCTGGGTTCTCCAGGCACAGGCTCCATGCAGGGCACGCGTGCAGGGGCTGGCATCTGACTCGCTTTCTGCCGAGCCTGCAGCCCAGCATGTCCTCAGGGACTAGGAGGGGCTGGTTGAGCCTCCTCACAGAGGGTCAGAGCGGGGGAGGCTGGTGGGTGTCTTGGGGGAGCCTGGCTGGTGGGGAGGTGAGGCATGGTGCCTTGGCTGAACTGGGCTCCTCTGAAGGCCTCAGATGCCAACAGGGCCTCTCGCATGGGCTGCTTTTGTGTAGTGCTAGGGGACCTGCGATTCCCAATGGTCCCATTGCGGTGCCTGTGCAGAGCTGTGAACCAGTGGCTGGTGCAGCTCCTGCCTCTGCCTCCTTCGGTGGACACAGGAGGAGCTGGAGGGCAGGGCTGGAGGTGGGGCTGGGGGCGGGACGGGCCTGGGCTGACTCCGCCCACCCTCACCACCTTTGTGCTGTGCGGTTTTCCAGGCCCAGATTTCCAATTCCGTTTCATCCTCTGGCAAATGTTCCTTGGGCAGAGGTGTAGACACCATCCAGGGGACTGCCTCACCACCTTCCCCTCAGCCCGGCCTTTCCACTCCTGCCCCTGGAAGGCAGCTCCACACCCTCTGAAGACCCCATCTTGGAGTTCAGGGTGCCATCTCCCTGCTATCCTAAACCCGTGAGCCCCAGCAGGCAGCTTGCCCTGTTTGGACTCTGCGTTGGCGACACTCTGGGCCGTGCTTCTGTGGCTGAGCCACTGGGCGCCGGCAGCCCCACCTTGGCAGTGGGCGCTTTGCCCGTATCCATGCTGGCTGCAGGCCGATGCCCTGTCCATCCTCCGAGGACGGCGCCTGACTTGTTGGGGTCAGGCTGCCACCATAGCTCCCACCAGGCGTGGTCGGTCCACCTCACCTGCGCGTGTCTAGTGACTGCCTGCGGCCACCTGGCTGTCGAGCCCTGTGGGGCGTGGTGGTGCCCTGGGGTGCGTCCTCTCCATGCTTTACACCAAAGCCATCTCGATTTGCTGCCAGTCCTCTGAGGGTGGCAATTGGGGCATCTCTGGGTGCTGCAGTCCTCCCCTGTGTCCCTAGGGTCTTCTCAGTGACCCTAAGGACTGGGTGAGCCCAGTTGATCTGAACGGAGGGGTGCCTGGTGACCCCGACGAGGGCAATGTTGTGTCCTCATCCTCTTGTGAGTGGTCGCTGGGTGGGGGCAGCAGTGTCCCATGAGGCCTGCAGCTGCCCCCGTGGGCCTTGGTCTCTCTCCTCCCACAGGCTCTTGAGTTCCTAGTGGCCTCTGGCTGCGGCCCTGAGCTCCTCACCTGCGGGCTCTGCCTGTGTCTGCCCCAGGTGACGGGGGTTCTGGGCCCCTGGCCCTCCCTTCTGGCTGTGTCCTGGACTGGGCTGTGTCTCTGACTCCCATTCTTTGGGCCCTGGTCCAGGGCTGGGAGCCCCGTGCCATGAACTCCATGGGGACGCGGGCATTGCCTGGGCCTGGAGGCTGCGGGAGGCAGGATGTGAGGCGGCAGGAGACGTGCGGCATGCAGAACGTGGGCTGCAGGGGACCAGGCTCTGTATCAGATGTATTCTCTGAGCCAAGCTGAAGGGTGTGGACTCAGCCTGAGGTAGCCAGTCATCCGGGGTGGTCATGTTGGTCCCAGCTCCCAGGGGGAGGGCTGAGGAGAGGGACAGACCCCTGCCTTGGGCCTGGACCTGGACCAGCTCCTCCTGTTGGGGGCCCCTAGTGAGTGAGGGCAGCTGGAGCACCTGCTGCCTTGTTGGGGGTGCTGGGTGGTATGCAGGTGACCAATGAGGGTGAAGGGCCTGGAGCTGGACCCAGGCATGCCGGTGTGCACAGTGGGTCCCAGAGCTCAGGGCCCAGCTCGGTCCGGGACAATGGGATGTGTCACTGGGGAAGGTTCCTCGCCCGCCTTGGGGGCCCAGAGTATTTGGGCAGAATCACGTGAGGTCAGGCTGGGGGATCAGATGGGGACAGGGAGTGGAGGGTAGCCGAGCAGAGCCGTGGGCAGGGACAGGAGCAGGGCTGGTGGCATGGGGACCTGTGGCAGGATGGCCCAGGGATAGCAGTGGGGCCCCACTGGGTGGGCTTTGATCCTGCCCTCTTGGACTCCTCCTGACCCAGAAGCTGCCTGGTGACATGTCATTGCCTGGCTCCTGTCCTCCCCACCTGCTATGATGACACACACATACGTGCACACACACACACACACACACACACACACACACACACACACACACACTCAGATGCATCCCCCTGCAGGGGCCACTGTAGACGCCGCCCCTTGTCTTCTGGAGCAGGAGAGCCTTCTTGCGCTCCCCGTTGGTGGACCAGTTGCCGCTTGCTGAGAAGTTTTATTTTTGAAATTCTGCTTTGTGGTTCCGGGGCCTCATGCACACTAGGCAAGAGTTTTGCCACTGAGCCATACCTCCAGCCCTTTTTATTTTGAGGCAGAGTCTCCCTAAGTCGGCTGGGCTGGGGTGAAGCCTGCCCTCCTGTCTCAGCGTACTGAGTAGCTGGGAGAACAAACACATGCCACTGTACTGGGCAGGAAGTTTCATTTTTATCCCCCATCTCCACCCAACAGGTGACTGTAACCCCTGTGGCCGTGCATGCGGGGTCAGGCTGCAGGCTCTGTGCTTTCCCCAAGGGATTGTGGCCTGGTCACTTAATGCCCCCTCTCTGCACCTGTCCCCAGGCCCAAGGCTAGGTTAAGTGTGGCTGCCGGGCACGTAGGGGTGGGTTGCTCCCAATGCTTGTGTAAACCACGGACCTGGAGATGAAGTTCCATGCTGGGCGATCCTTGTGGGACCAGTGTCACCACAGTGTCCTGTAGAAAGGAGTCACGGAGCCGGGCATAGTGGTGCACGCTTGTAATCCCAGCACTTGGGAGGCTGAGGCAGGAGAATCACAGAAAGTTTGAGGCCAGCCTGAGCTATACTGTGAGTTCTGAACTGAACTGTAGAGTGAAACCCTGTCTTAAAAAAGACAAGAAAGGGGCTGGGGAGATGGCTCAGTAGAATAAACACTTGCCTAGCAAATGCCAGGATCGGGGATTACCTAAGTTCAATCCCTGGTTCTGCAAAAAAAAGAAAAAAAGACCAAGCAAGCAAGAGGGTACCATTTGAAGCAGGGGTGGTGATTCTTGGCTGAGAGGGTGGGGGTGGTTCTGGGGCAGGAAAGGCAGGAGAGGACCCCATTTCCCAAGAGCCGACACCCTTTTCCTGTCCCTGGCCTGCGGGTGGGCAGAAATGGCACATGCTGTTGAGGCCACGCCCCTGTGGTCAGCTGTTCCCAAGTGGTCCGGGAAGTGCCCCGGCAGCTCCCTTGCTGGCTGCGCCGCCCCCACAGGTGAAACCCGTCCTGCACCTGGCTTCTCTTCTGCCCCTTTCAGTCCTCCAGTCCTGGCCTTACAGGGAGCCACGCTGCCCCCAGCACTTTGGCCACCCTGAGGTGAAAACCCCAAAGCTGAAAATAGCTTAGCACCTTGCTTGGTTAGGTCTCTGCTTCTCTGCCTGTGGCTCACAAAGCCACTTCCTCCCGCCACCCTCTGCTAGCCGGTCCTCCGGGGCAGGCCCTCTCTCCGGGGCCGAGCCCTGGTCTCTGTGACTCCATGCTCAGCCCCAGGACTGGCCGGGAGGCGCTTGCCCTGGGAAAGGTGGCACGGTCCAGGCTGGGCCACGAGAGGCATCGCTGGGCCAGAGGACGCCTCCTTTTTTCGTTTTGTGGCGTGGTCTCCCCCGTTTCAAGGTTAAAGTTGGCGTTTCCTTTCTCGGGGTGTGAGGTGTGACCACGATGCTGTCACAGCCAGGAAATTATTTCCACCCGCACCATGCGAGCAGGGCTTTCTCGAGTAATTTTCCTTCTTTCCCATCGCATTCTGGGGCTTGACCAGAAGGTGGTCGGTTGCTGGAAAATGTGAATGACATCATCAGATACGTTGTCTCAGGTTGCGTGGGAGGAAAAGAATTATTTTTAAACAAGGCTCAAGATTTCTGTTTCATTTCATGTGGGGTGGTTCAAAAATCCCGAGGACAGTGACCAAGATCTAGGCACAGTGACGTGGAGCAGATGGCACTGGCCAACCCCCACTGTGAGCAGGGGGCATCTTGTCCCCTGCTCCCTCCTGCGTGTGTCCACCAGTCGGCACCATCCAGGCTGGGCACCCATGGCCTACAGTGGCCCAGGGCTCTGGGACGCAGGCTCAGGGTGCAGCGTGCACACAGGCAGTCCGGGGCCACGGTCCTTACTCTTTCTGTGGGATGAGGAGGCCGTGGGCTCCGTGTGGTGTCGTGGGAGGAGTCCTGAGTGGGCGGGGTGGGGGCGGAGCTTGCCTAAGGGACGCTGGAGATGGACTCTGGAGGGAGCGGGAGCCGGGCCATGCGGAAGGAGAGGGAGGCCATCCTAAGCAGACGCAGGGGCCCGTGCCAAGGCCTTGGGGCTGCAAGGGGAGGGCTTGCTGGAGAGCGTGGCAGGCAGGCAGGCAGTGTGGCTAGCGCCTACGTGACAAGGATAAGCAAGAGGGAGCCCAGGCCACAAGCCAGTAACATGTGACAGGTGACCTGTGACCAGCGGCAAACCTCTGGGCTAAAGAAAGGCTGCTCAGGTCAGCTCCCTAGCAACACCTTGCAGGGCCACAGGACAACGGGTGTCTGGGTGCTGCTGTCCTTGTTGGCCTATAAATCTAAAACATACTTGAAAAATGAATCCAATTCTTAAAATCTAGACACCAGTGTCTAGATGAACATGGGGGGCAGGGGCTGGGTGTGCAGCCCAAGGGGATGGGCAGAGAGGAAAGGCCACTCTGGGGCAGCTGCCCGGCCATGTCCAAGTGGCGCGAGTCACATTTGCTTGGTCAGGATTCCTGGGCCGGGCTCTGTGCTCTGCAGCCAGCAGACCCAGGAGGCCTGGCTTCAGGTCTCGACATGTGTCCTGGCCTGCTGACCTCCGGATGGGTCCCTGAGAGCTGCTGCCTCCCGCAGCATCCTGACAGCCAACCTGGTGCTCCCCAGCAAGGGCGGGCTGCACGCGGTCACAACATCAAGTTTATTGTCCTGTGACATCCACAACACACTCCGCAGCAAGCCCCATGCAGAGGACAACGCTGGGTACAGCGTGAGCCCTGCGCTTGGACCATGCCAGGGAGCAGGTGGCTCCGGGGCCCCAGTAAGCTGCTCGCCCTTCGGTGCCTGTTTGCTCATCTAAGACGAGAGAAGATGGTGACGAAGACCTCAGAGTGCCGTTGATCTACGGAGGGGGCTGATCCAGAAAGTGCTCCACGGAAGGCACCTGTTACTGTGGGACAGAGCTCTGCCACATGGGAAGGCATGGCATTATTGCCACCCATGGTGATTAAGCACTAGCCAGCAGAGGACCAGGAAAGAAAGCCAGGCATGCACCACTGTGGAGAGCTGTGGTACTGGCTGGACCCCGGTTTTGCTGAGCATGTACTGGTCAGAAGAGGCCTCCTTCCGTGTGTGGCGTGGTTGACGCAGGAGAGTCCCACTTCCCAGTGAGCCGGTGGAGTCCTGAAGTGGGACTGGGATGGGATCCTCAGAATCCTGAGGCTTCCTGTTAGCAGGGGACGAATAAGGAAGCAACCAGATTGGAAAACGTCCTTCAGCACACAGCGAGGAGCAGACGGGCCTCGAGGGGCATAAGCCTCAGAGATGGATGTCCTGAGCCCAGTGACCCACGTGGCACTCTGGCACTCTGCCACCCTTGTGTCCATGTGCCAGCACCACCCATGGGCAGGCAGCAGGATGGCAGCTTGGTTGCCACACCGCACAGCAGGGAACGCTGCCTTCCTGGGGGCCTCAGCGGGTCTTTCCCTCCAATCTCATTGGCTGTTATGAAGTCAGGTATCCCTTCCTGAACCAATCGCTGTGAAGGGCACGGGGCTGTGGTTGCCTTAGAGTGGCAGGACTCACTGCTGGGCTCCGGCCCTGCAGCAGGGCGATTCTGACCACTAACGCCCGTATCTTCTTGCCTTTTCCCATTTTGCCCTCCCTTGGGTGGCATTTAAGAGCGTATTTCAAGTGAGGTGAGAGGTGAGATGCAAGTTTCGAGTTCTCTACTTTGGGATTTCCAGCCTCGAACCTGTGTCCCGGCCTCGCCAGACTGGGTTCCACCCAGCCAGAGTGACGGTGACATCAGCAGGCCCTGACCCTATGACCCACAGCCCCAACTCCTGGCATGCAGACACCATGTGGCCCTCATTCTTCCCAGTGGATTTCCAGCAGCTGGTGCCTCGCCCCTCCCAAGGTGAGACAGGCCAGCGCAGCTCAGGCTTCTGTCCCGGGTGGCTCCCCCGGACCCTGCTCAGCTTTCTGGGGTGGTACTGTGGGGACCAGCAGTGCCAGCTCTGTCCAAATCCCCATGAGGGGGTGTGTGAATCCCCAACCTGACCTGCAAGGGTCTGTCAGTCTCCTCACATGGCTCTGTGTGCTGCCACTGTGGTCATGCATGGGACCACAGCCTGCTCTCTGTTGTTCACTGCCCACTCGGCCCCACTTTTGTGCATTCATCCACCCACTCACCCATCCTCCAACGTAGTCCACCTGTCCATTTATCCATCTACCCATCTGTCCGTCTGTTCATCCATCCATCCATCCACCAACCCAGTTACCATCCATCCATCTATCCGTTTGTCCATCCATCCATCCACTCATCCATCCGTCCACATGCTCACCTACCCATCATCCACTTACCCACTCCCTCATCCATCTACCCATCACCGTATCATTCATCCAGCCTTTTCCCATCCATCCGTCCATCCATCCATCCATCCATCCATCCATCCATCCATCCTCTTCCCTATACCCGCCCACCTACTCATACCCTTCTCCACAGAGCTGAGCACAGCACGGGCTTGAGACACAGGGTTGGAGGAGTCATCCCCACCCTCGAGGACCTTAGTCTTGGTGACCCACCAGGTGATGAGCCCAACCCATGTCTCATTTGAGTTTCCAGCCCTCTCGTACTTAGAGTGCTCTCCAGGACTTGGCGAGCCCTTCCGATTTCTCCTTAGGCCTCAGAGGCCTCGGAGTAGCTCTGTGGGCACCCTGGTGCAAGGCTGGGGCATCGCATTTGCATTTTGTGCCATTTTGGTCTCTTGTGCAGAGGAAACTGTTCTGGAAGCCTCAAAAATAACTGAAGAAAAAAAATACAGGAAGCCATGTCTTGTGCTCTTGGTAGGTGCTTTTGTGCTAATTTTGAACCCGTCTTTCTCTTTTCCAAGCCCTGGTCTGGAGCATGGAGAGGTTGCAGTGCACATTTTACAGATGAGGAAACTGAGGCCGAGCAAGGCCAAGGGACAGGTGCATCAGGCGGCCTCTGTGGGCTGGGCAGGCCTGTGTGGCTCGGCACGCTGGGCCCAGTCAGGAGACAGTGCCACCTCCTTAGCGTTGCTAGTGGAGTCTTTCCTGCGGCCTCTCCCACTTGGCAGAGACCCTGGCCAGGCGTGGGGGCGTCAGCGTGAGGACGCGCGGCCCGCGCCAGCGCGCGCTGCCTTCTCCTTTCTATTTTGGCTCTTCTCATTCTGAATTTCATTTCGGCTCAGATTCCCACCTTGACACCCACTCAGGAGGAGAGAGGAGTTTCGGGGAGCCGCAGGGCAGGTAGTTAGTTCCACTGCGCCAGGCACTCACTTACGGGATTACTCATGCACCTTTCTGATAAGAAAAGTGAAAAGGTGAAGTTGGAGCCTGACAGCGCCAGGCAACTTCCTGAATCCAGGGCTCCTCTGCGTCCAGCCCAGGGGAACAAGCGACTCCCGGACCGGGGTCCTGGGTGGAAGTCTCACGTTTCGCTGGCGTAAGAAGGGGAACTGGCCCAGGGAGGTTCGGTTTCAGGATCTCACCTCGACCGCCAGTTGGGCGGTGGTGGAGAGCAGGAGCATCCATGCCATGCCCGGCAAGGTGGCCCGGCATACCTCGGCTGCTTCTCCTTGCCGTGCTGCGGTGACAGCTGCAGGCATCCCTGTGACTTCTGGCTAGCGCTGGCCCAGAGGCCGTGGACAAGGCCTGAGGGTGACATGGCAGGAGACCAGGGAGGAGCTGGCGCCCTGCTGCCCTCCTCAGGCCTTCTTGCCAGCTTCCCACCCCACACACAGGGAGGCCTGACTCGGGAGCCAGGGTCAGACACCCCAGCCTCCGGAGGGGCCTGATGCCTCTGTTCAGTGCCGGGCGACCCCCAGTTGTGCCTCCGGGGCCTGGGTTTCCTGATCTCTCCATGGGGAGACCCTTAGGACCTCCCTTCCCGGTGCGGCTGGACCTCAGAGCTGAGAGGCTCAGCGTCTGTGGGGGCCGTTGGACGGGACAACATGGATGGGACAGGCAAGAACCGGTGTTTATACCTCGAGGAGGCCAGCAAGGGCCCCTAAAAGCCTCCACTTGAGGGACTTGATACCCAACTTCTGAGAAAACTTGGTGTGGAAGTTATTATAAATGTGCAAAAACACTCTAGGAAAGGTGCAAGGAACACCCCCACGCTCTTTTGCCTGGGCCTCCTGTTGCTCTGTCATCTGAAGTGCACTGTTCAGTGTTTCTTTACTTCTTCATATTTTTTTCCCAATACGAATACTCGAGGCGCCCCGAGGCCTTGGGGTTTCCTACAGTGCTGAGCCCTTTTTAGCGCTGACATCTGGAGATGCCTCGTGTTCATTTATTCATTGAACGCGTGTGCTGCGCGCCTGCCTGGTGCCTGGCTCAGTTCTGACAGCAGACGGCAAAGCTGCCTGGTGGCCCAGGGCTGGAGCGTGACGGGACTGAGCCCCGGAGAAGCACGATTCCCGTGGGAGCTGCATGAAGAACCCCAGGATGAGGGTACCAAGGAGTGACCCTGGCAAAGCTGGCCTCAATTGTGGCCCTGTCCCCAGGGCTGTACCCTGGGGATGGAGGCCGTCATGGGGGTGGCTGGCGCTGAGCCCAGGCCCCTCCTGTCTGAGATGGAAACCGCAGGTATTTGTCTAGTTCCTCTAGCACTGAACACTGCTGCCTGCTGCCCGTCCCTTGGCGTTGGCTTCCAGGGGCCACTGTGGCCAATTAGGCCCACCCTGGGGTCTTAGAAGGACCCGTTCTGGAGGTGGCTGTCTGATCTGGCTCTCACTGGGCTAATTCAAGGACGGGGTCCCCTTGGTGCCTCTGCCACCTGCTAGAGGCTGCTGCACCCCTGGCTCAAGGCCTCCCTTGTCATCAAAGCTGGTGGTGCCTCTGGGTCCTACCACATTAGAGGACCTGCCAAGCCAGGGGACTCTCTATGCTAAGGTTGGCCGGTCAGCAGCCTCAGTCCCACAGGCCACAGCTTTCCTTTCTGTGTCACCTGACAGTCACAGGTTCTAGGCTAGGCTGTGGGCTGTGTAGGGCACACTGCCGACCACAGCCTGGGCTACTCATTGTTTCCATTTTGCGGATGGAGAAACTGAGGCTTGGAGTGGCTGCCTACCTGGCCTGTGACCCTGCAGCTGGTGCTCCTCCACTGCTGTCCCAGCAGCCCCGCTGTGCCTCTGCCTGAGGCAGGGCACCTCCATTTTCTGGCCGGGGCAGACCTGGGATTGTGCAAAGAGGCGGGCTCTGTGCCCACTCCCAGCCCGGGCTTCCAGATGGACCAGCGGCTCCCCGTGCCGCCATATCAGTTTCTGTTCAGCTCACGGGGCCAGTGGTAGGCTGAGCCTGCTGGCTGGGGGCAGAGAGAGGGAAGCAGAGAAACTGTGGGGAGGAAGAGGATGCCAGGCAGCTGTGCGGGCTCTGCGGGTCTTGGGCGGAGGCTGCGGGGTCACGCGACGTCACGCCTGCTCACCCTCGCGGCTCTGGCTGAGGAGCGAGGTGCGCACGGTCAAGCCAGGGTGAGGGCAAAGCTGCTCCCTCCAGGCTCTGGGGCTGGGGCCCTGCACCGAGGGAGTGGGACAGCCACAACTGAGGCAGGTGGCAGGGCCGGGGAGACCACCTGGAGACCCCGGGGGCCGGCCCGGCCCAGCTTGGAGCATGCCCTGTGGGTCTTCAGGGCCGTGCCTTTGTTGAGGCCCTGGATGGCTCCTGATGCACTCAGACCACTCCAGCTCACCTGTCTTCTCTGTCTCCCCCAAACTCTCCCAATTTGTAGGAAATGCTGGGTCCCAAGGTCATGTGTCCAGAACCCAGGCCTGGGCCGCAGTCCCCTGGGCACCCACTTGGGACAGCGGTCTGTGCTCCTCAGAACTCTGGTCAGGAGATTTCAGGTCCTGGGTCACCAGGCAGTGACCCAGGATCCCGAGTTAGGGAAGGGCCCAGAGCTGAGGGTGCAAAACCGCCTGGTGATGGGGTGCAGTGTGGCCGGAATTCTGCACAAGGTGCTCCTTGAAATCTCCACCTGCAGGTGGAGGGTGTGGGGATCAGTCCAAACTGGATCTCATCCTTTTCTCTGAGTTTTCAGAATTTATTTTTGTAACAAATGATGCAAACCCCAGATACAAAGCATATGGCCTCTCCACGCTGACCTTGCAGAAGCAGAGCCCAAAGTCCTCTGGGATGTGTTTGGCAGATCCGGCTGCCTGGCCTGGGCGGCGTGCTGCTCCAGGACAGGGATGTCAGAGGGACCATTGTCCTGGGCTGGGAGCGGGGCCTGGAGCTCCTCCCTCCCGTGGCAGGTGGGGTGAAGGGACCTGAGGCTGAGGAGACACGGCTGAGGCCTTCTCGCCGGCTGCCGGGGGCCGCACGGTGTTGGCAGGCTTGGCTTCCTTGCCCGCTGTGTGGCAGGGTCCAGAGAGATGTCCCAAGTGACACCTCAGAGGGATGACACTGATGCTGCTTGGTGCCGCAACCAGGCGTCTTCCTGGGCTGAACATGGGTTGTGGGGCCTGCTGACACCGCTTGAGGCCCAGAGGGAACCCTGAGACTTCATGGGTCTCAAAAGGTGGAACTTCCCACAGAGGCCAGGGCTGTGTTTCGAGGCAAGAGGGTCCAGGTGGAAGACAAGGCCCCTTGCTCACCAGTAAGTCCCCAGGGCCCCACTGGCCAGAGGAGGATGCAGGCCAGGGTGGGTGGCCAGGCAGGCTGTGCTCCAGGCCTTGGGCGGGAGGCAGACTCAGGAGGAAGGGAAACCGGCTCTGCGTCACCACCCCTCTCAGTCCCTGGTTTGGTTAGAACACGTTTGACCCCCTCCCCTTGATTTTTTAAAAATTAGAAATATAAACACAACCGCAGCTGCATTATATAAATCTGAAAAAGGAAAAACAGAGTCGTCCCCCACCTGCCTCCCACCCTGGCCTGGCTGCCTCCCTCTGTTCTCGTTCCAGGCCGCAGTGAGAGCTGAAATTTAAATGAAACAAAGCCCATTATATAATGTGCATTCTCTCATTGCTAAACCATCTTCCCCTCCTCATTTGGAGTTTGGACAGCTGGGTGTCGTTGCCTGTCAAAGGAGTCCCTTGCAGGTGACCGACTGGGCCATGTGTCTCTCACCTCCCAGATGGCCCTGCAATTGCTGCTGGGTGCCTTTTAGCGTGACGTACTACCTTGCCCGTACCAGATGGCCTTGGGGCCTGGGCCCTCCCTGGCCATGGCTCCAGCTGCTTCCCTGGGCCGTGCACCCCTGTAGCGTGTGGCCACACCCATTTCTGCTGTTCACAGCCACATGACATGAGACCTGCCCCAGATCCTTCGCACGGCCATCCTTTCCCAGGTTTGCTGCCCTGCCCCTTGGAGTGCTGCCCCCTCTTCTCTGCTCCTGTCTGGCCTTTCCTTCTCTGAAGCACCTGCCATCGCCCAACTGTGGCCAGCTATGGACCTCTGTCGGGCAGGGCGGGAGCATGTCTGTGGGTCTGCAGTACTTGTGTGCGCCTGGTAGGGGGAATTCCCACGTAAACACTCCGGGTGTGGGGGCCAGGGGCCTGGGGGAAGGAGCAGAGCTCTCTTCCAAGGCACATGCCATGGGCACCCTTTGGTCACTGAGTCTGGAGATTACTGGCCCAGCCAAAGACAGAGCCAGAGCAGGGCATTGGGTACCGACCAGAACCCACGCTCAGCGCAGGGTCTCACCCAGGGACAGCCTGTCCGCATGTGGGGCTCCACTTCCTTTGTCTGCAGAAGCCTGCAGCTTGCAAGTATTCTGCAGACCTTGGGGTGAGATACACTGGCCTAGAAAGGCCTG
Source organism: Capromys pilorides (assembly GCA_004027915.1). Taxonomy (NCBI): domain Eukaryota; kingdom Metazoa; phylum Chordata; class Mammalia; order Rodentia; family Capromyidae; genus Capromys; species Capromys pilorides. The sequence continues at coordinate 12,975 of PVKN010016085.1, forward strand.
GGGCTATCCGGAAAGACCTTTTTCCAAGGTGACATTATGATCTGTCCTGGCACGAGGCTTGCCCCTTGCTGGGCTTGGCTACTGAGCTGCGGGTGTGGCTGGCTGGGTGCTGCCAGGCAGTGTGACCAGGCAAGGGCAGAGGAGATCCCAGGCCTGGCCCGGCTTGCTGTGTGACCTCGAGCAGACCCCTTGCCCTCTCTGAGGCTCTGCGTCCTCCTACGCAGCATTCCAGGTGGGAAATAGAGCTGCACTGGTCCCTGTCCAGCTGAGCAGCTGGATGTGCCACCACGTCCTGGGTGGTGGCCCGATCTTGTCCCACCCTTGACATCACACAACCGAGAGGTCACTGGTACACAGCACCAGCTGCTCCAGGTCTCTCTCTGCACACGGTGGTTCCTCGTTGTCCTTTGGAAACAGTGGCTGGGACTTGTGGTAACCTTGTCTGTGGACTCAGACCCCAGCCCCACCAAGGAGCCACCTGCAGCCTGGTAGCTCTGGCCCCACTTGGCCTCCATGCTGGGTGGCCATGGGCTGGGCCCCTGGGCCGAATGTTCTCTCTAAGGAACCTTTTAGCTCCTGTCTCCCAGGACAGCTGATGAGCAGAACAAGCAGTCAGGGTGACACGCACTGGTCAGCTGGCTCAGAGGGTCGGCCCGGCCGTGCAGGCCACTGCAGAGGCTCAGGACAGGGCCCACCTGGCGAGGGTCCTGACTACCTGCTGCTCCACACACTCTGCCTGCGCTCTGTGACATGGGCACTCGATTGCCTCTCTCTGGTCCCCAGGGTTGAGATCTCTGGCTACATCCTGGGGACAGGGTTGACTCCAGCAGGGCCCTTTTCCCCAGGGTGCAGCTGATGACAAGGGTGTGGGACCAGCAATTGGCCAAGTCTCTTAATGACTCTGGCCTCAGTTTCTCCCTCTGTTCTTCAGGGACCCAAATGCCCGCTGGCTGGGTGTAGGCTCAGGTGACTGCAGTGTGTGTGGGGCTGGACAGCTGCAGAGGACGAGGCTGTGAGCTGCTCCCCGGGGGCTCCCGAGCACCCAGCGCATCCCAACCCCAGGGTCTGAGCTGGGCACCCGTCCTGTGGGTGCTGATGTGGCTCTTCCTTCATCACACTGGTGGAATCTGAGGCTCAAAGGGCACCACAGTGACGCAGGCAGAGTGAGAGGAGAGTGGGGCCAGCCCCAGGGCCGTGGGTCCCAGAGCTGGCCCTAGGAGCCACCATGAGGGGACAGCTGGCACAGAGGCGGCCTGGCTGTCACGCAGGGCGCAGCGATGTCGAGGTGCTCAGCACGTGAGCCCCGCGCACAGGAGCCCAGGACACCTGGAGAAACCACAGCCCCAGGAGCGTGGCTGGCCCGACTCCTCTTCCCTAAATGCTGACCGCGGGGTCAGGTACTGAGGCCCGGGGCGGGGCACCTGCGTTGGTGAGGCTGCTTCCTTACCCAAGGAGGAACCGGTACAGAGAAATCCCACTTTCACTGTACTAATTAAAGACAAGACAGATGTCGAGGACACGGGGATGGAGGGACACTGCGAAACCACGCGGGGCCCAGGCGGCATTCTTTTTATAAATTAAAAAACAGGCTTCAGGCTCCAGGCGAGACTGGCGGGCAGTGCAGAGTTCCCTGCACCTGGGCTTTGTCTGTACCCCCATTTCAGTAAGGTGGGGGTGGGGTAGGAAAACTAACACAAATGGTCATGAATTTTTCTTTATTATAATCAAAAATAACATTTTGTGGAGCAGCTGTAAAACCTCCAAGTTGTTTTTGTTGTTGCTGTTCCTGCGCTGGGGCTCAAGCCCAGGGCTCTGCACGTGCCAGGCAAGGGCCCTGCCGCCGAGCCACGTCCCCAGCCCCGATGCGGGAGTGCTGAGGCGGACGCCACATGCTCCAGGGAAGTTTGGATCTCTTTGAGCAGCCCAGGAAGTTGGTATTTGTAATCCCACGGAGAAGTTCCTGGGATCTGAGCAAGTTCATTCCAGCCCACCCCTTGCAGGGCGGCCCCTGGCAAGAAGAAAGACGCTGAGGCAAATGAGAGTCATGGGGCGCCCAGGGGTCCCGAGTCCAGCTAGGAAGATGGCCAAGTGGAACCAGGGCTGAACTTGGGTTTGGTTAATTCGTGAACAAGGGGGTGGCTCGAGGGTGAGTGAGGAGCATTGGGGTCGGTGCCTCAGCTCTGCTGTGGAATCCTCTAGACCCTGGGAAGTCGTGGCCTCTTATCTCAAGCATGGAGCATTGGCTCTGCACCCTGCCTGGCCCAGGCTCTCATGCAGGAGATACAGGACCAGGGAACGCTGCCCAGTCATCTTTGCCAAAGGCCACAGCTCGGCACCTCGGCGGGACCAATTTGCTTTGCCTAAAGCCCACTGAAGGGACGGGAAACGTCCTGGCCAGCTGGGCACACATCAGCACAGGGAAGCGGGGCAGGCTCAGCCCAGGTGGAGCCGGTTGCCCCTCCTTCAGGGAGCACCGCCCCGGTGGACTCCACGAAACCTGACAGAAGAAAAGGGCTTGCTGAGGTCCCAGGAGCAATGTGGTCACCACCGGTGTCGCAGGCCGCAGAGCTGGAGGCATGGGCGCGGGTCCCCTCCTGCTCATGGGCCGCGAGCGCTCCACGCACCGCGGGCCGGCTGGCACAGATTTCTCTGGGGGATGAGAGGGTGTGGCTCTGGAGAGGTTGGAGGGGAAGAAACGTAGGTCAGAGGTCTCCTCATCCGCAGGCCAGACTGCTGGACACCTGTCACGGGCGGACAGAGAACACTGCGACCGGATGTCACTGAGGGCGGGGCCACACGTGGCTGCGAGTCCAGTCTGCGCACCTGTCAGCCAGCCTCCTCGCTCACTTACCCACCCACCTCCACGTGAGCTGGTTTCGTCTGTGTTCACGGAGCACCCACTTTTTGCCAGGCGTCCGTCAGGCCCTGGGTGCAGAGGGACCCCCGCACTCTGGGAGGGGCTCAGAGGTGCTCCAGGCTCCAGGTTCCCAGGGGCCATGCAGGAGGAGGCTGCAGGGCCCGGTCACCTCCGCCTTCAGCGGCATAGCAGGTCCCTGCCTGGACGTGCCCCTCCCTCTCTGCACCCCTGGCCAGGTGTCTCCACCCCCCGATTGCACCTCAATGCTCACTGGCTGCCTCCTCCAGGGGACTCCCAGTGCCCGATGTCCGACTTTCACAGGAGCCACCCCCTAGGGCCACATGATTCCAAGTTGATGAACCAAGGAAGAAGTCTGGTCCTTGCTAAGAACTACACTGGCCAGGGTGGCTGGCACACACCTGCAACCCCAGCGCTTGAGGGGCTGAGGCAGGAGTATGGCCTTGAGTTTGAGGCCAGTCTGGACTACAGAGTTTAAGGGACAGCCTGTACTACATATGAGACCCTGCCTCAAAGCAATAGCAGCAGCAGCAACAAGAACAGTTAAAGCAAGAGCTGAGCTGGCCTCAGGGGATGAAAGGTCGGGTGTGGATTCCATCGGACCTGGGCTCCACTCCCTCAGCCCCCCACCTGTGCAGTGGGTGCAATCCCCTCTCTGAGCCTCAGTCTGCCCATCTGTGCAGTGGGCAAGGGTGGTTTGGCTGGCCTGGTTACTGTAAGGTAGAAGGACGTCTGAGCAGCTCATAGCTGGGCCTGGCACCAAGGTGCTCACCAGGTGACAACTGGTGGCACTGTGGACGTCAGTTCCAGTGGAAAATCTCATCGAGCTAAAGAAAAAGGGACATTAAGGAGATCCAGGTCTTACTTTACAAAGGGCGGAGGCTGGCTGCCCCGAGGAGCTGGGCTGGGGGGTGGTGACCCTGTGGGCAGCACAGGTGGTCATGGCTTCCTTTTTTTGAGACAAGGTCTCATTATGGAGTCCAGGCTGGCTTTGAACTCATGGAGATCTTCCTGCCTCAGCCCCCTGAGGACAGAGGCTATGAGGGCAGTACTTGAACTGCTATTCTGTTTTCAGTCAGAGCGATGGTTCTTTACAACCCATGAGCTGCCTCCATGAGAGCTGGAAAGGGTCCCCTGGGCATGGGGGAGAGGGGCCAGAGAGTCTGTTACCCATGGCAGCTGATCTACCTCAGGTTCTTCCAGAGGTGCTGCTGGGTCCTGCAGGACCCAGTGGGCCTGGTGGTGGAACGCAGAGGGCGGGAGAGGAAGCTGTCGGATGAGCATTCACTGTTGAGTGCCCACCGCCTCTCAGAGAGTCTAGGAGGCCAGGACCTGCCTGCTCTCCTCCCTTGGGCCCCTTTCTGCCCATGCCTGTCCCCGGGCCCCACCAATGGCCCCTCACTTTCTGAGCTGCCAAGCTTGCGCTGAGCTATTGGAGGCCAACGACACCAGCTGGAGCCACCTTGGACACTGGGCTCCTGAGAGTGTTTCGCAGGAAGCTGTGTCCACTGACCGCTGGTCCCCATCGAGCAAGGGCCCGTAGGGTCCCTGTCACTCTGAGTTCCTCCTGGTGCCCGGGAGCAGGGTAGGTGGACAGGAGCGGGCTCCAGGATGCAGGCCGCAGCTCTGGGCCTGCCGGTGTGTGCCAGGGTCTGCGGTTGGAAAGGAGCAGCATGGACTGCAGCTTCGTTGGCATAAGTGCCAAGGCCCTGGCCTTGTCTAGAAGGAAGTTCATGAAAAGGGCCGCGCCCACTCGGCACCACCCAGAGCTGATCCAGGGCCAGACGCCCCCAGACGTGGGGAGCATCCCAGCATGCAAGGCGAGGCCTGGGGTTTTCCCGATGTCCTCTGTGGCATCGCTGGGTGGTGCTCCTGGCACTGGGGACAGGAGGGCTGGGTGAGAGCTGACCGTGTCTGCCCGGAACTTGGTGCCATCCTGGGGGTGGGGCCACCCTTCCCAGGTCAGGCATGAGAGGGCGTTCTGCTTCCTGGGCTTGACCGGCGGCCCTGCAGGGTGTGCGTGCACACGTGTTGTGCAACAGGAAGTCAGGGACAGGCTGCAGGAGGGCCTCAGGGACCCGGCTCTGCAGTGCCAGCCTTGCCATTGCTTGTCTCCCAGCCAGTCCCAGGTGGTGGTGGCAGTTCTGGGTCACATTGTGTGACACCTCTCCTGTGGCTTCCTCTTGGAAGGAGGTATCTTCCCAGAAACCTCCTGGAAGACTTGGTCTTACACCTGATTGGCC
>PVKN010016086.1:0-18092 GCA_004027915.1 Capromys pilorides
TCACCTCTGGATCCACATAACATCTTATTTGTTGTAAATGTTGCATAAATAGTTATCATCCTGTATTGTGCAGGGAACAATGACATAAAGTCTGTAGCTAGGAAGTACATAAATGATTTTTTTTTTTAATCTGTGATTTTTAAATTGGTTGAATCTGTGGACCGAGAACCTGCAGCTATGGAGAGCTGGCGGCATTTCAGTTTTCTCTTTGGAAATTATTTCCAAATGTGATTAAGATATGGCCGGAAAAATCCATGGGTTCAGCTTCTGTAGATGTGTGTCTTTCAGGAAACAGACCCAGTGAGGGCGGAATGGTGGGTGACCCTGCCTCAGGGAGGCTCCCCAGGACCCCAGGTCTATCTGTACCACACTCACACTCCAGTGCCAGCAACAAGACAGATGTTGTTGGCATGACTATTGGTCCCTAGGCCACGCCCCACACCACAGGAAGGGCAGAGACAGCTTGAGGCTGCCTCTGTGGACCTGTGACGAGGGACAGATTGACCCAGTCTAGGGTGGGGCGCCAGGATCAAGTGCAGCTGCCCTGGGGACCCACGGAGCTGGCTCCAGATCTGCAGCAGATGCTGGCGTTCCCTGGGACGGGCCGGGGCAATGGCCCCACAAGCCTGCACATGCCCCTCAGAGCTGCAACCACCTCTGGGATTCTCCTGACATCAATGCAACACAAACATGGTGTGAAGCTGCTGTCATCCTGTACTGATCAGGGGACAGGGACAAAGGCTAGTGTGTGTGCATGCTCTGTGGCCTGCTGGAGGGCTGGGTGCACACGTGTACATGCCTGGAGCCTGGGTCTGACAGTGGCCCCTGGCTGTCACTGAGTGTTGTGTAGGTCTGGAAACCACCGACTGTCTCTGGGCCTCGGTTTGCTCCTCTGCAGAGGGCAGTGCCACTCTTCCGGATATCAGTGTCCGCTCTGGGCCTCCTCTGAAGTGCTAAAGGCCTTCCATCACCACGAGCCGCACCCGTGAGGCTCCCTGCGCCTGCGCCTCCGGGCTGTGGCCTCTGCAGGTGCACAGGCTCCCAAGCTCGCCCTGAGCTCGCCTGGACCTCCACTCATGTCTCCACGCTGCTCACGGGGAAGCCACAGCCCTGAGACAACAGAGCAGCAGCATCTGGACCCAGGCGGTGGGCTAGAGGCGCCTGGTCTTTATGCGAGAGGCCTCTCGGCAGCTCAGAGATGGACAAGGACACTGTCACACTTCGCTGTTGTGGACATCACACTTTCCTTGCCCCAGCAGTCCTGGCCTTATGACAGCAGAGAGCTGGAGCATCCTGGACATCCGAGCTGAGGTGGGCGGAGGCTGAGCCCCCAGGACCTCCTCCCTGGACCTCCTGCCTGAGCCCCCCCATGGCCCTAACCTCTAAGGTGACTCGCAGTTGCTAACCTGCTGAAGCTGAGGCCAGTCACAAATACGCACCTCTGGCTGCTGCAATACCTGGCACACGACAGCTGCTCGATGAATGGCTGCTCCCAGGCCTCCCTGAGACCTGCTGCCCTTCTAGGGCACAGGGAAGGCTGGTGGCACAGCCACAAACTGCCTGGACAGACACTCAGAAGGGAGAGGCCAGTGGCTGGAGTTCGGGCCTGGGGTCCAGGCGTATGACTTCAGACTCTTGGCATTCCTGATGCAGTCTTCCTGGCATGGTGTTTGACCTACCTGTGCCTCAGTTACTCTTTTTGAAGGGGGTGTGGGCTGGCCAGATAGCTCAGCGGATTAAAATGCCTGTTTAGGCAGATGCGGAGACTGGGGTTAGATCCCCTGTGTGCCTGCGGCCCTACCAGCGGGGTTCTCTGAGACTGCCATTAAGACTGGGCATGGTGGCCCATGCCTGTAATCTCAGTGCTTGGGAGGCTGAAAAACAGGAGGATCACCACGAGTCCGATCTGTGTAGTGAGACCCTGTACTAAATACATTAAAATATAAAATAAAATAAAAAAATGAACTGGGCGTGCTAACCTAACTCTTGCTCCACAGCCAATGGGAGCCACTGGGCACAGCCCGCGGGCAGGACCTGGGGCCAGTGTGCTGGGTTCCACACCCCTCCCGGCACTGGCTCCTGCTTGTGGTTAGGGATGGAAGGGGCCCCGGAAAGCTGCTGGGACACGGGTGTGCATGCACCCCACCTCCGCCTTCCAGCCCCCTGGAGCCCGCGGGCGCCCTGAGGGGGCCATGCCTGCCACTGTTGCTCTGCGCACAGAACCGAGCCTGGGCAGTAGCCCCAGAGCAGCTTCTGCACCCCAATAGCAACCCGACACAGGGCAGCGGCAGAGGACTGCGCCCAGGGACAGCAAGCAGCCCGCTCCTCGCTGCTCGGGACCACCAGGACGCGCGCGGAAGGGGGCCGGAGCGAGGAGAAAGCGGCGGCGGAGGGGCAGCCCCGCGATCTCCGCCCCGCCCGCGTGGGCGTCGCCATCACCTGGGACCCAGCCGCCCCCGCTTCGGCTGCCTGGGGACACTGGGAACGGCAACCTGGGCGCAAGACAGCTCAGCGACTGGGGATGGCGGCTGAGCGGGGCGGGGGCTGCGCGGGCCCCCCTCCCCCACCCTGCGTCGCCTGCCCCCCTTCCCCGCTCCCACCGTCCCCGCCCCCCACTCCCACCGTCCCCGGGTCCCCTGCCTCCGCCCCGCCCCCCACGGGTCCCCGTACCCGCCAACCCAGCCCCTACCTGAGCTGGCGGGGCTCGCAGTCCACGCCTGGCAGCAGCAGCCGGGCTGCCTGGCGGACGTCGTCGCTGTCCAGAGAGAAGCTGCGGCGGTGGCCAGCGTGCGCCACGGCGACCCGGATCCACTCCATCAGCGGCGGCAGCACGAGGAAGGGCCTGGGGGGGGGCACAGGGGGTGAGGAGGGCGCCCGCGGGGATCTCGCCCCCACCGCCACCCCGTCCCCTTGCCCTGCGCCTGCCTGGGGACCCCGCAGGCCGGCGACAGCTTCCCCAGGCAGCCCGACCCCGCGGGGGACCCAGGGGCAGACGCCACATCATCTGGGGGCCTGGGTCTCTTCATTTCTGCGCCAGGGACAGCCGAGAGACTTGTCCCTCCCGGCGACCGTGTGGATGTGAAACAATGCGTCACTCGGAGCACTGGGGTGCAGAGAAATGTGGGCTCCCCACTCGGTCGGTGCCCAATCCCAAGTGTCCGGGGTGTCCCTCCCACCTGGCCCGGGCACCCAGGCCAACCCTCATGACTGCAGCAAGCCAGGCTCTGGACTTTGGCCACCCCAAGGTGCGGTGCCTTGGGCTCCCCTGGGGTCCTGGCGCGGGTGCTTGTCGCAGGCTGCCGCCTGAGCCCAGCTTATAGATGCTTGAAAATTCGGAGGCTCCCATTCCAGTCCTGGGAAAGCTGCCCTGGGTTGATTAAAGATTAGGGCGCAGGGGAGGGGCTCTGGGGACACCCATCCCATCCTGGGGTTCTTGGAGGGAAAGCAAAGGCAGTTTTGCAGCCCCCCCAACTGAATTTACTGGTTGGAAGACAAAACTATGTAGTACAACAAATACTGTGTTATTCGTGTTACTTTGTTAAGTGAAATTCTATATCACTTGCAATTTTTTTCTGTTTTAATTCTAATTTGTACTCTATTTTATCTATCTATCTATCTATCTATCTATCTATCTATCTATCTATCTATCTATCTATCTATCTTTTTGAAACAGGGTCTCTGTATGCAGTTCAGGCTGGCCTTGAGCTCACTTTTGTAGCCCAGGCTGATCTTGCACTGATCCTCCTGCCTCAGCCTCCCAAGTGCTGGAATTACAGGTGTATCCCACCATGCCCGGCCATGTACTCTCTTTAAAAAATAAAAAAGGCGGTACCTCAGAGTTAGCTGGGGGCTCCTTACAGTGCAGCGGCTGCCCACCCCCAATTCCTGGCAGCTCTGTGTCCAGGATTCCAACGTGTAGGGCAGGAGACAGGTTGGGGACCTGAACATGCAGTTCCGGTCCACCCCAGCAATGCGGACTGCATAGAGTTCAAGGCCATAACTTGAATGAAGACCTACCCACGACTCTGACTCAGGGGGTCCACACTTTGAGAAAGGCCCAGAGCTAGGCACCAGGTTGCCTGGGAGATGGGGAAGCCCCAATGCATTCTGGGCCCCTCTTCCACCTGCCAACAGCAATGCCACCTTCATATTCCTCTCTGTCAAGCCCCTCCCCCATCTCAGCCATGTGCCACGGGCCCACCTCAGAGCTAGATGTGTGTGCACTCACTGCACGGAAAGGGCAGCCTGCGCTCACTGAGCGTGAGGTACAGAGGCAGGACAGGGCTCGGAGAGCTGGTGTCCAGCCCAGGCTGCAGAACCCCGCGGGTTGCGCACTGCAGCCTCTGAGACACGGTAGCTGTCTGCTCCAGGTCTCCAGCGCGCACCTGGCACCCCAGGGAGCCATCTGGACAGGCTCAATGGGGCTGTGTGTACCAGCTTTGGGCCCTTCCAAAACCCCTAGGCACACTGCTGATCCCAGGGCTCCCCACATGCTTCTTCCAATACCACTGCCCTGCCAGCCCCAGGGCACCCATCGGCACACCTGAGGTGCCGGCCTGGCTGCTCCTGCTGCTGCCCTGGGCAGGACTGGCAGGGGTGGGCACTCCCTAGGTACCTGATTGCCACATGGACTGAGACACTGGTTTTGTCTCAAGCTAATGCAATCAGGCTGCCGGGTTTGGGCCTGCAGGGTGGACTCAGTGACTTCCCTTGTCCCTGGGCCATCACCTAAACTGAATCAGGCACTCAATAAACATTCGCTGGCTAGAAATGGAATTGGATCACACTGTCTCAGATGAAGCAGGATTTATTTTGGTCACTGTGTCACTGTCACCCTCAGAACTAACTCCAGTGGCCGGGACTCCCCTGGCTGTCCTCAGAGGCTCTTTCTCCTCTTTCCTGACCCAGTTGGCCCCAAGCACAGCCCCTGCTCTAGTGTGAAGTGGCTGTGCCACCAATGAACTGCTGTCTTGGATGGCCCAGGCCTGAGGGAGGAGCTGCCCAGGACCTGGAGGTACCTCCTATGGACCTGGCGACCAGGACCGCCAGTCCCCTCCCCCAGCCCAGGAGTCCAGCTGTCCCAGGATTTTCTCTGTGCCTCTCTTCTCCTTTCGAGTCTCCTTGTCATCACCCTGACCGCAACAGTTTATAAGCTCATGAATTCTTTGCTAGCCACTCATTAAAAAATCTTCTCATCTTGCCTGTTCAGAGAAGGCCAGTAGCATCATTCAGGATGTTTTCTTTGGAGGAGTTGGAAATGGGAAAGAATTCTAGGCCTTGAGTCAAGAAGAAGGTGTAGAATGCGCAGAAAAGAAAAAACATGGATCTCCTTTCCCTCTTTCCCTTATATCTATTTCAGAAGAGCACCATTTCCCTGGTTCCTATTGAGATATGAAGTTATTTGCGTGGATTATAACCCAGAAGAAGCCGAGCAGCTCACGGTTTAGCCAGGTTTGCAATGACCCCGATCCCTCACCAAGCTCTGGCCCAGCAGGACCTGGGATGGGGCCCAGAACTCTGCATTCTGGGAATTCTGGTGCAAGCTGGATTTGTTAACCCTGACCAAGTATCTCCTTGACAAAGCGGGTTTGGGTCAGGGGATCTCTTCCAGGGCTTGCAAGTCCGTTCCGTAAATGGTCAGCTAGCGGACACGTTACACTTTCTGGCCATACTAGAGCTGAAGTCCTGAGCTGTGCCATGCAGAAGGCTGCTACAGCCCACACCTAAATAAATAAGCAAGGCTGTGTGCCAATAAAGCTTTATTGACAAATCAGCTGGCTGGTTAGAGTTGGTCAATATTTGCTTGGTTCCTACCAAATCCAATGTTTTTTGATTCTACTGGACCAGCCAGGTGCCTGGGGGTTTGGAAAGGGTCTGATGTATGGTCCAGGGAAGACAGGAAGAGAAATTCTGGGGAGATTAGAAGATAGGATTCTCTCACAAAAGAGAGTTGGGGCCCCTCAAAAATTTGTGTTAAAGATCCGCAAAGCTACAGTGCATGCTGTGTGAGCAAAGGGCTCTGCTGTGGTGAGGGGAATTAGGACCTGGAGAGCGGGCTTCTGGCCTTCCACCACTTCTCCCTCTGCAGCCCACAAGCCCACGGCGCCATTTTAGAAGCAGAGCAGCCCTCCCTGGACACCCACCCTGTGGGCTTCCAGCTCAGGACCCTTGTTTTTAAGGCACCCAGTCTGAGGTGTTTTATTAGAGCAGCAAAAACAGAAGCAACACATCATGGCGCTGAACCATGTCCTGCAATGGCCGTGGCTGTGCTCTGACTGGAAAAACGGGAAGCACAGCAGAGTTCGCTGCTGAGGGTGAGGCTGGCTGAACAAGAGCCCCAAAGCCATCCCAGCCTGCTGCCCGGACCTGCTCTGAGCTGGCACGCACGATGGCCGTAAGAATCTTGAAGAGATGACCACCCCATGTTAGACAGGGGACCCCAAGTCCCACCACAAGGATGGGGCCAGGAGGAAGAGGGACAGCCCTGGAGGAAGCAGGACGTGTGACCTCAGAAGGACATGAAGGAGGGAGAGGGCTTCACAGGGCTCCACAGCCTCTAGAGCTGGCCAGGAAGGCAATGGATCCTCCCTGGTGCCTGCTGAGGGAACCAGCCCTGCAACACCTGGGCTGTATCCCAGGAGCCTGAGCTTAGATTTCTGGTGTCCAGCACTGTAAAGAGCTGCTGCAGCTGTTTCACAGGTGTGTAAGGTGCAGCCCCTCCTTCATCACCCACACGGCCTCCGCCGCCACCCTCGCCTTGTCTTTCAGGAGAAGAGTGAGATGTCTGGCTGTGGTTCACGGAGCTCATTGTTCTGGGGAAGGCGAGGGAAGGAAAAGCCGCCGAACAGACAGCAGACAATATATGGTGCTGGTTTCTATAGCAATACTCATGGTACCCACCACATCTGTGGGCATCAGCACAGGAGGATGGCAGGGGAAGAGGTGGTCGGGCTGGTTGCCATGGTGATGGCCCTACCATTCGAGGCCTGTCCTCCCTGGGGAGAAGAAGGTGCCACTCTGGACTAGAGCCTCTTCAAGGTGAATGCCCAGAAAGCTCCTGGGACTGGGTTGAAATGCTGATTCAGGATTCAGGAGCAGGGCCCTCTCTCTCTCACTGAGACGCCTCCTGCCCCTGCTTATCTCCTCAGCCTTGCACCTGCTGCTGGGGTGAGGAGGCCACTGCAGAGACCAGCATGTGACAGAGCAAGCACCCCAGGCAGGCCACCTGTGGCTGGCTGCAGCTGCATCCTGGCCTGCTTAGCACCGGCACACCCCGCTCACAACACCAGTCCCCTAGGCAGCCTCCCCAAGGGGCCCCCAGCCCTGTTAGCCACATGTGCCCCGCCTCTGTGGCGTCCTGCCAGTGGGCGCAGCGCTGTTTGTATCTGGCGGCAGAAGCCGGTCTTCACCACCATCCCAGCCACACCATGGTGAGTTGGAACCCCAGGTGCCTGCGCAGGAACAGTTCACGATTGTGCCCTCTGGCCTGCACGTGGACACTTGCCACCATCCCGTTGGATGTTTCAGGTGATGGCCGATCTGTGGCTTCTCCTCCCTGTGGCTTGGGAGGGGTGACTGAGCCCCACTCCCTTCCTCTCCTCACAGGGACGGACAGATGTTTGGTGGATGAATCCGGAGCACAGGACGGAGCGCTGGTGTGCCTGCAGGCAGGAGGGTTTCCCTCTTTTCTCAGAGGGTGGCCACGGGGACAGGCATGAAGGTGAAGCAATCCACGAAGCCAGCAAATGGCACGCGTGTGCAGTCGCTCATTTAACTTGCCACTCAGGAGTTCATGAGAAGCAAGCTTGGCTTAAAAACTAGGTCCAAAGCCAGCCCAGGAGGCCTCTGAGGGGTCCCTGAGGGCCTCAAGCCCTGGAAAGACAGGGGAGGCCAGGTTTTCCTCTGGAGGGCCAGGTCCCCCTGCATCTGAGCCATCACTAACACAGAGCTGGCCACGGAGCCAGCTCTGGAATGGGCTGCATGGCCATGCCCTGCCCGGGTCAGGAGAACTCACATGGGCCTAAGGTTGTTCATGGGCTTTCATGTCCATGGCAATGAGGGTGGACAGGCTACCACTCAGGAGTCCTCTGGAGTACCTTTCCTGGAGTTCTTGCTACACTGAACGCTTCTGCAGGCCTCAAGGCCTCCACAGGGGCAGGTCTTGCCCACCTCAGACTCTTCCTCCTGATGCTGTCCTTGTCCTCTTGCACACCTGGACCTGTCCCAGGGCCTTGGCTCTCACCACCCCTCTGCCTGGCAAGACCTGGCCTCAGACCTCCATCTCTCTGCTCGGATGCTAGCTCCCCAGAAGCCACGCCGGCTGCCCCACCTGAGCCCACCCCTCACCTGGGCCTGGTCCTTCACAATCTGCTTCCTTGGGTGGAACCGAGGCTCATGGAGGGCAGGCTCCGCTGGGCCGGGCAGAGGTTCTGTGCTCTCCAAACGGTGGGGTGGACACGAGCACAGCTTGGAGTAGCTCTGCTCGGTGACCCCGCTGCACCCTCTTCTCAACCAGCTCCAAGAAAAGCACAGAAAGCTCCAAGTAGGCTCTGGAGGCCATGGGTGAGGGGATGACGGAGTCTACAACAGGCTGCTGCAAGGGCAGCCCCAGGAGGGAGGGGGAGACACTTCGAGAAAACAGTGTGGGCAGAAGAGGTCGCTGCAGAGGCAGGGGATGTGAGGGAGTCCCTGCTAATGGGCTCCGTGGCCGGCTGAGTGCTGCTGCTCCCCTGGGGACTGGCTGTCTCCTCGGGGAAGGGACTCAGAGCCTGGTCCTCACGTCCAGTCCAGCAGGATCAGCGGCACCTCAGCAGACTTTCCAGGGCAGCCCAACTGCCAGAAGCGCCCTTGTCCTCCATGGCCCCTGTGTACCCATCTGAACATGAGTTCCGTCCACTGGCTTGGGGCACGCAGCAGCCAGCAGGGCCACAGTCGTGGCTGCCAGGCAAAAGCCGGGGAAGGGTGCCCAGAACACACGCCAAGATCAGCAAGGCCAGGACCTCCCGGGAGCACAGTGGGTGGTGGATGCAGAAGCACCTCTGCATTTTGCTCCAGGGCTGGGCTGCCGCAGAGGGTGGATGCTGAGGAAGGCAGCTATGGAAGGGTGCGTGCCAGCCTGGCCACGTGAACTGGGCACCGAGAGGATGCCCACTTTTCTCTACTGGCAACTAGTTTACCCTGCTGGGCAGGCCTGGACCTGCCCGATCCCTCACGCAGCTGGGACAGTGCAGCCAGGTTTCTCATCCGTGGCAAAAACAGGTTGCAGATCACAAGGGGAAAATCGGACTTAGGAAAAACCAAACATGGGATAATCCCTCCGGACCTGCACGGCCTTCCAGCCACAGACCTGGCCAAGCACCAGGTCGATGCTGCTCTCCGACAGTGGTGACAGAGGGGGCCTCCCAGAGTCCACAGGGCAGCCCCAGCTCCACAGGCCACTCCTGGCATGATGCCGGGTGAATCTCAGGGCCTTCCTGGAATCAGTCTCCCCTCCCCCAGCTTCCTAGGGACCCGGGCACCAGTTCCTTCATCTCAGAAGCCTCAGGGCCAGGGTGCCTGGCACCGTGGCAGAGGTCAGTGCCCAGTGACCTCACCTCTCTGAGCCGAGCATGCCACACCCAGGGCATGCCCATAGCCACTGCAGCTGCACCACTGCCGGTAGGTGAGGAAGAGCAGCAACTCACAAACTGGAAGCAACACAAACAACCAGCAGCCTGGGAACCATTAGGCAAATTGCAGTGCATGGAGGGGTGGAGTATTGGGCAGTCATTAAAAATGAAGCACATGTGTGTGGGGGTGCTGCGGCCGGCTGGAAATGCTTGTGGTACATTATTAAGTGAAATAAAACAGAAATACAAAATTATCTGCACACAGCACAGTGCATTTCAAAGCTCTCCCTATCCATTAGAGAAGGCAAGAAAATGCACTAAACGCTAATTTTGGCTGCCCCTGGGTAAGCAGAATGGTGGCTAATTTTAATTTTCCTTCCTCCATTTTGTTTTCCATATTTTCCAAAATTAGAAAAGGAGCACACATATATATTTCCAGGATGCAGAGACCACAGCAATATGCAATCTGAATTTGTAACACCTCGTGTTCCAGTTGCGAAGACATCCGGAGAGAAAAATGGAAGGAGGGAGGAGGATGCAGAGCCTATAAACCCCATGGACACTGCGGCTGGCCACAGCTCTCCCGCTGTGCTGGTGGGAGTGGGGTGGGGAGGGGGAGCAGGTCTTAATTCTTACTCGGGTTATTTTTCTATCTTCCTCTGAGTGTTAATTCGCCCTCGGCATCAAAGCAGAAGCCCGGCAAAGACGAGGCTATTGTCTCCAGGCCATGGAGCGCACCCGTGCCCAGGAACCCAGCGCTTGTTCTTGGGCTCCTGGGCACCTCTTAGGGCTCTCTCATCACTCCTTGCCCTGAGCTGCTCCGGCCTCACCCTCCAGGTGCCAGCCCTCGACAGCAGCTGGGGACAGTAGAGGCGCCGGTGTGCAGTCCCCACCTGGGAGAGCTCAGAGCCATCAGCGAAAACAGATGGAGACCAGGCGCAGACCACAGAGCCCAGGCCTCACCCTGCATGTGTGGGGAGGCAGCAGAGGACAGGAGCAGGACGCCTATGGGGCTTCCGAGGGGCCCTGGAGGGCCCTTGTGTAAGGCTGCACATCTGTCCCAAGTATCCCCGGAGCTCGGCGCTGGCCTAGCCTCCAGCCCTGTCTCCGTGACGCTGCAGGCCCCTGTCCTGTGGCAGACTTCCAACGCCCACGGCTTGGCACCTGCAGCCAGTGGGTGGGGCGGCTCAGGGCAGCATCTCAGCATCAGGTCAGATCCTTGGACACCTGCACGTGGCCAGCCCACTCAGCTGACCCGTGGCCTCAGCAAAGTAAAGATTTAATCGGTGGGCTCTGCAGTTATGTGCTCTGGGAGGCTGAGGCAGGAGGGTGGAAAGCTAGATGAGGTCCGGGGTAAGTTCTGGGGCTTACCGCACAACACAGAGACTCCAGTTAATAATAATGCATTGTATACTTCAAAACTGCCAAAGGAGAGGATTTTAGATGTTCTTACCACAAAAAAATGGCAACTCTTTGAGATCACAGCCATGCTAATTACCGGGAACAGAACTGCATACTATGCCCCTGAATGTGTTCAGTTATCATCTGTCAATTAGCGCAAAGGCCAGAGGCAGACTCCGTGGTACCTCCGTGCCCCCCCCCCAACCCACCCAGGAGGCCAGCTGCTTCTCACTGCATTTAGCTGCTGCCCAGTCAGGAGCACTAGCTTGATTACTGCTACATGTTGAGGCCCCAGGCAAGGAAAACACTAGAAAGAAGAAGGTGGGATGGCCACAGACCCAAGCAAGAAAGCTCCCCGGAGGGGTCTGAGCATCCGGCCTGGCCAGCGGCCTCCCTGTGCCCAGCTGTGGCCTGGGGCTGGAAAGGCGCCCTGCAGGCAGCTTCCAGGCTCTGCGTCCCAGCTCTGCTCCGCCCAGGTGTGGAACCCTCTCCCAGCCTAAGGTTCACGTCGGTGGGACAGGGACTAGGACAGGGACAGGGACAACAAACAGGACAGGGCCACCGACAGATTCCAGAGAGTGAGGCCAGGACATATAGCAATAAGGTTGCGCTGTGAGAAACTCAAGCAGGGCGACCAAGGGGACTGAGATACAGGTGCCGGGGGAGCTGTTCCTGGCCTCTGGGAGGTCCCCTTGCTCTCACAGGGCCCTTTCTGCCTGGAGACGCCTCCCGTGACCCTAGAAGTTTCTGCAGTGGCAGAAACGTCCCATCCCCACACTGCCCCACAGTGTCACTCTGAAGCCTGCAACAAGAGCCGTGGTCTGGGGTCCTTTGTGTGCCCCAGGTGACAGCCCAGGCCCAGGGAGCTCTAGTCCCAGTCTCTGGTCCAAAAGTAAGGTTTCCTCTTCTTTTCCTCACAATGTGGGGAGGTGGCCTTGGACAGGAGCTGCCACAGGATGCCAGGTTCGTGCAGAACACAAGTGAGTTCATACTTGGAGTGGAGACCTATACACGGGGACGGTGCCGTCCTTAGGTGCCACCCTGCCTAGGCCTGGGATGGGACCAGGCTGACCAGCCCTGCACCCTGAGGGCTGAGATGCTGAACGGCCCCAAGCAGTGCCGGCCCCAGGAAACCACTGACGACACCTGCCGTCCTTTCCTGTCCCCGACACGGAGGAGGACCGGGCCACCTTGGCAGGAGTATGACGGTCATTAAGGCAGACACTCAGAGCTGGCCCAGGGAGGCTCCCATGCCTGAGCATCTGTCTCTTGTCTGTGGGCTGCAGAGGCCTGAGGTGGAAGTTGCTTTGGTTTTGTTTTTCTAGGGCAGAGTCTCACTGTGTGGTTCACTCCAGATTTGAACTCACAGTGTGGCCTTGAACTTGCTGTACTTTTCCTGCCCCAGCCTCCTGAGTGCTGGGCTTACAGTCCTGTCCTGCTGTGCCCAGCTCTAGCTTCCCAGCTGGGAAATGGGAAGAAGTGGGGCTGGCCAGTGCCAGAGAGGCGCTGTGAGGACTGGCGTGGGTCACATCCTCTGCAGAGCGGGGCACGGTGTCACAGGAGCCAGCGTCACGCAGAGGCCCGCCCGGTGGTCAGACCCACACCGTCCAGTTCTCCGGGTGGGGCAGCCCCTGAGCACTTGCTGTGCCTCGCGCTGCACCAGGGCATCACCTGGCGCTGCCCTGGGTGGCAGGCGGGGATCCTGGGGAGGCGGCTGCCGGGCGGGGCGAGCCAGACCCCGGTCTGTGGGGGGAGAGCGTGTTCTGGGGAGGGACCCCGAGCGCCACATTGTGAGCCCTCTGCGAATGCACCGAGCCCGGTCCTGCCTCCGGCCCTCCTGCCCCTCAGGAAACAGTGGGCTTCGACTTTAAATTCCTCCTCCAGTGTCGCAGCTGTTGAAAATCGCACCTTTGAGGGTGCTCTGGAAAGCATAGCCACAAAGCTGGGGCTGGGGGACGTCCGGTCCTGGCATCCCGACACAACCCCAACCCTTCAGCCCCAGCGTGGAAGCTGAGATCGGAGGAAGGGCCTCACGGAGGCCCGCGCCTGTGCTTGTGCACGGGGCCTAGGCGCGCGTCTTCACACGTTCCTGTTCACCGCATCTTATTCAAGAAATGTATTCATCTCCTGCCCTGCAGACGGTCCTGGGACTGCGAAAAGTATCGCACGGCTTCAAGATGCCACCCTGGCCAGGGCTTGCTGCAGGGGTCCACGCTCCAGTGCCCCACCTGGGCTCTGGGGCCCTGCGCGAGTTCCTTGCCTCTGGGTTGGCTTCACCATCACCTCCTGCACATAAATGCACCCCGGGAAATCTGCTTGCTCAGTTAATTTAAATATTCAGCTCTAGTACACATTTTTGGAAATGAGGGTCACGACTCCCAGGAGAGCCAGTGAACATTCCGTGGCGATGCCCAAACAGTGTTTCCAGGCTGCGGACCTTGAGGTCCCTGTTAACCTGAGAAATCGGGTGAGAGCCTGGGGTGTCCCCCTCATCTCTGTACTCTGCCGCAGACTGTCACCTGCATCTGGAACTGGGGGGACAAAAACAGCGGGTACCCTGGGCAGTTGCAGCAAGCTGTGCCACACGCAAGCTGGTCACACTTTTTTTTTTTTTGTGGGACTGAGGTTCAAACTCACGACCTTGCACTTGCCAGGAAGGCACCTGTGCCACGGAGCTATCTCCCCGGCTCCTCACTCTGTCAAACTTCATTTCAGAGCTGGTTATCTTGGGTGTGACCTGCAGGTCCTCTTAGAAACTCCCATGTGGGGTGCAGTTCTGGGCAACATGCCCCTCTCCTCATGGGGTCCTGGACCGCAGCACCCACAGGCCAGGGCCGGGCCTCTTTGGGGAGTGCAGGCCGAGACCAGATCTTCCCTGAGGACATGCGGACACAACGTCCCTCGCTGAGCACCTGCGTGCGCGCTGGGCCTGGTCCTCTGTGCTTGTCCGTGGGCTCCTGAGCTGTCCAGGGCGTGGCCCTCAGGGTCCTATTGGGCAACTGTGAGAGCCGAATTCTCCCTGGCTTAGACCACTGAACGTGGTCAAAGTGCTCGGCAGTGCAGCTGGTGCCCCCCACACTGCTGAGCAGAACAGCCTGGCAGAGCGGCTGGACGTGCAGCTGCCCAGGCTGCCAGCAGCCCAGAGTCCTGCGCTTGGAGGATGCTGTGGTACAGGCTGCCCCAGGCCGACTCCTCCTGCCCATGGCCCCCTTGCAAGGACAGGCATGTGACTGAAGCATGCGGCTCTCAGGGGAGGGGCAACAGAAGTTTTCCAAGAGTGTCCGAGCACAGCAGCAGTGGTGGTCCTCAAATCTGTGCCAGTACAGGGCAGAAGCAGCCTTGAGGTGTGGGTTGGGCACTGTGGCCAGGAAGCCTGGCTCGGCTTAAATCGCACTGAAGCCACGCCCCACCTTTGCTCTCACAGGTCCGCCCTAGGCCAGGCAGCCCTGCAGGACAGCAGCAGAGACCCCTTTAGCAGGGGTCCCCATCGCAGTCTCCCCAACACCTGGAATGGCTGTTTGTGATTTTCATGTGGTTCCCGGGAGAAACAGAGAGGAAGGAAGAGCTGCCCCACAGGTCAGCTTGGTAGCCTGGTTCACAGAGCAGGGTTTGGAGGACATGTCCTGTTCCTGTGTCCCCAGGGTCATTCCTAGGGGACAGTGCAGAGCCCAGGCTTGTCTGCGGCAGATGTCACAGCGCAACCTCACTTGTCCTCTGGTTGCCACACCTGTCACCAATGAAGAGTAACTGGACCAGGGTCTTTTGGGAGCATGCGTGTCCACCCAGAAGAGCACCGGGGTGCCGTTCACCGCTGGTTCCAGTTCCGCTTGCTGGGTGGACTCAGGTTCTTCTGACATCAATTCTTCTGTGCCTCAGACGGCTCTGTTCTGCACCATCAGCTCCTCTGACAGCGGGTGACAGGCAGTCGGCGGCATGGTCACGTCACGGGTGACAGCACGCCTATGAGCTCATCCTGCATGACCCCATTGAGGAAGGCTGTCTCTGCAGGGGTGAATTCTGGGATCTTGGTGTGGCGGGGCAGGCACAGGGTCTCTGGTCTCTCTCTTTCCCGACAGGAGCTGCCCAGGGCTCTGCCCAGCACCACCTGCTCCCGATGGCAAGTGGTTTCCCCATTTGGGACAATGAGTGATGGGATGTCCCGGCAACCAGTGACACCCCAGAACCACTGACATTTTGAGGAATGATCATGTGGGGGAGGGGACCGTGCTCCCCACTCTGGTGACCTCACCATCCACATGAAGGTCACTTCCTGTCAGAGAAATAGCTTCATCCTAAACCCTACAAAACTCTCCGTGACTGCTGTTCTTAGTCAGTGTCTCCCTGTGGAGACCAGGCTGCCCCTGAAGTCACTATGCAGCCTGGAGTGCATAGTTTCCCGAGTGCTGGGATTATAGGGGTGCAGGCCACCACACTGCTTTGAGTGCTTTTTTAGGATAAAAACGTTTCCAATGCTTGATGAGTTTCAGAAGCTCAAGACATAGCAGACAACAGACCGAGGCTGCAGCTTGCTGCTGGAAGCCCAGCCGAGAACCACACTCAAGGCCCCCGAGGCCCCGTGTCCAGCCCAGTGGCTCTGCACAAGCACTAGGGGAGCACAGCACCCTGAGAGCCATCCGCTCAGCCACAGACCCAGCCTTGGAGGAGTGAGGAGGAGGAGGGCGGGCGCTCCCCATTCTCCTGGAAGCCCAGTGCGTCCCCCAGGCTGGGAGCCCTTAGGGGTGGCTGGGAGCCTCCAACTGCAGAACCAGGTGCAGAACTAACGGGGAAGGGAAAGGGGTTCCCAGCAAGCCAGCGGGCGGCACGTGCACGACCCGGGCAGCGGGGGCCCCTCCAAGGCCTCTGTCCCAGTAGTGCAGCCCCATGGTCCCGGGAGGCAGCACCTGAGAGGAGACCAGGCTGTCACGCAAGGAGACAGGAACAGGGGCTGTGCTATAGCCGCAGAAAGGGTGGAGGGGTAGAAGGGACCAAGGGGACACTTGGGCTGGATGTGCGGGCGCGAGGAGCCCTGCTTTCTGGGAGGGTGCTGGTCTTAGGGACTGGGAGGAGGAAGAGTTTGGGGAGGTCGGGCTTAGTCTGGGGTGGCTTAGCTTGAGCACAGGCAGCGGGGATCTGACCTTGCACTGGGGGGCTGTGGCCCACGGGCTTGCGGGTCCTGGAGCCCGGGACACAGTGCACGTGGTCGCCTATGGAAGTTCCAGTGACTGTGCATGGATGAACAGGTGCTCCAAGGGCATTGCCAGCCTGAGGGTGAGGGGATGGGACAGGGGGCAGGACAGTGACTGGGGAGGCTTCGAGGTACCCAGTGTCACCTAGGACTGCAGAGACTAGAGGGAGGCCAGTGAGTCGGAGGGGTGAGGGTCCCACGGGGCAGGGACGGCGGGCATTCGCCACCTCCCCGTGTGCGCTGGGCACTTGGCGCAAGGCACCTCCCTCGCAGCCCAGATGCGTGAGCCTGAGAGACGGAGGCACTGCCGCTACCTCGAGGCTCTTAGAAGACAGGACGCCGCCCCTCCGGCAGGCGCACCGCCCACGCACGCCCTGGGCGCAGAGTCGAGAGCCTCCACTTTGCAAGGATGCCGGGCAGGTCCAGCCCAACCCAGTGGAAGCAGAGCAGCCCGAGCTTCAAACTGGGAACCATGGGGCGGGGGAGAGGTCTGCCAAGCCCAGCCGAGGCTGCCGCTGCTCAGGCAACAGTACCTGACGAGTTTACAGCCGATAGTGCAGTGGAGAAGCTGAGGCACGGACAGGTCACAGCACTTGTGCAGGGTCCCCAGGCCTGCGTGTGAGGACTGGGTTGAAAGCCAGCTCTCCTAACTGCTCTTTGTGGTGGCCGGAGGCCACCTGCATGTCCCTGAGGCGGCTGTGTAGACACTGTGAAGCAGGGACCAGAGAACCCAGGGCTAAGGGACAGGATGGAGGTCCTCACGCGGCTGCCTCTCCTGAAGGCTGGTAGCCCCTAAGGACAGGACAAATCCTGCCCAAGGACACTGCCCCCAGCGGCCATCTGCGCAAGGAAGCTGCAGGGTTCTGGAGGTCCCAGCTCCTGCGTTGCCAACCCGGAGCAGCCTCTCAGACCCCCTGACCTGGACAACCCTGGCACCACTTGGGGCCCCCAGTAGGGGCCTCGGGCCGGGTGCTTACCTCTCCACCTGCAGGCTGACCTTGGACGGCTCCACGTTGGGGTTCTCCCACTCCATCTGTGGGCAGTGCATGAAGTAGCAGAGCGTGTACAGCGCCTCGGGCTCCCAGTAGAGCGCCCCCTGCCGGTGGTGCAGGGGCGTGCCGTTGCCGTGCTGCTTGGCATGCAGCGGCTGCAGGTGGTGCATGGCGCGTGACACCAGGTCACCTGTGGGCAGAAGGGAGACGTCAGGTGCAGCAGGAGTATGCCCTCCCCGGAGCCATGCCGGGAGGTCTCTGAGAAGACTGAGGTCACCGTCATAGGCAGGGCAGAGGAAAGCTGTGGTCCCTTGTGCTGCGCCCTCAGGGCCTCTGATCCTGTCATCCCGCCTGTGTCACCGCCTCTGCCACCCGGTGGCTGGCCCTGCTTCCCCGCAGCACAGGACAGGCTACTGCTGTGCTCGAAACGTCTCACGTCTCCCTCCCCTTCTCGGGTCACTCCCTCTCGGGCCACCTTGTCCCTACACAGTGGTCACAGGCTCTCTCCTCAGGAAGGCACAAATGGTACCCCTGAGAATGGCCTGTGCCCCACTGTAGACGCCACCCACTACCCACTCACTGGGTAGTGGGCAGGCAGCTGGGCAGGCCATGCGGTGGAGGATGTGGCGGAGGCTCGGTGACAGCTCCGGGTCACGCTGCATGAGCAACAGAGCCGCCCAGGCCAGCCTCTGGGGCAGTGCAGCAGGAGGCCTGGGCTCCTCCCCACTCCTCAGAGCTCGAGCCGTGTCCTGACGGCCCCCAGAGCCTATGTGGCCATGGCGGGGGGCTTTCCAGGGGCGGCTGGATCTAGAGTGTTTGGTGCTGCGATCCAGGGTGTGTGGTTATCAAATCAATCTACTGATTGGTTGGGCACAGTTCTGCTAGGAATAAGGCTGCCCCCCCCCC
>PVKN010016087.1:0-18090 GCA_004027915.1 Capromys pilorides
TTTATGTCTAGTTGTCCCCCCAAAGCCTCATGCAATCATGGTGCGGGGACTTCTAGAGTCTGAGACATAAGTCATGATCCATGGGATTATGTGTTTTAGTACTGATGGGACCATGGGTCTGAGTCCTTCTGGGATTATAGGTGTGGCCTAAGGTAGATAGGCTGAGGCAGAGAGCCTGAATGTGATATAAAGAGAGACAGAGAGACAGACTGATGCTGTTGCTCTCTGCTCCCCTGGTTGTTCTGCCGCCATGAACTGCTGCTCTGTGCCCCGTTCCACTCAGCCTTGGAGCCAGCCAAGTATGGACTGAAACCTCCAGTAACTGTGAGCTAAATAAACTTTTCCTTCCTTCATTTTGGGTGTCAGGTATTTGTCCCAGCAACAAGTAAAAAGTAACTAAGACAAGGCATAAAGAAGTATAATTTTGAGTCACGCGTGAGAAACTGGGTAGAGCCTGGGACAATAATGCTCAGTGACACAGACAGCTAAATATCTCATGATTTCTCTCATAGGAGAGACTCAAAGTATAAACAAGTTGAAGGCTGAAATGAAGAGATGGCAGAGAATGGGAGGCGGTCCTCCGGAGATGGAGAGGAGGAACGAGAGGAGGGGAAAGAGACGGACGATGATGAAGATGCAAAGATAAATAAATAAACGATGAGAGATGCAGCCTAAGTGTGTATCACAGGCATGCACCAATTCAGGTTTTGAAAAAGAGGGTCCATAGCTTCGAATTTTGAACAAAAGGTAGTATGGATTTGCTGTACGTGACGTGTGGGGATGAGCGTGCTCTCCGGCGCCAGTCACTGGGGGAATACAGGTCTAGAGCCTGATCCCTGCCTTCCCAGGTGACCCAGGGGTGGCATGGAGCCAGCCCTCTGCTTAGAGCTGCTCCACACCAGCAGGAAGCGTAGCTCTGGCCGGCGGCCACAGCAGGCACCCGGGCAGCAGTGCCAGGGCCCCAGGATCAAGTTCAAGGATGGGCTCATCATGCCTTTGCAGTTACAGTGGGTGTGAGTGGGTGTGGGAGGGGAGAGAGACAGAGACAGACAGAGAAACAGAGAGACACAGAGAGAGAGAGAGAGAGAGAGAGAGAGAGAGAGAGAGAGAGAGGCAAGAAGGAACAGAACATGTCAGCAAAGAACATGGTTGTGTAGGTGGCAGAAGATGACATCATTTCTTCTTCTTTCATTTTGGCCTAGGAAAAAAAACACAGTTGTCACTGCTCTGTTTCCTTGGTTTTAGATACTAAGACGCTGATGACAGTTTCTATAAGAGTAGAAGAAATGCAGAAGGGAAAACAGCCCCTTACCTCTAGCGATGGGAAGAGCGAGCCAGCCTGTGTCCCTTTCCTCCCTGGCATCAGCACCCTAGGTTTAGCCACGCGAGTGACTGCCCGACAGAGAATTCGCCTTCCCGCTTTCCCTCCAGGGCAGTGTCCTTATCTGTAAGCTAGGGTTTATTCCACACAAAGAGAAGCTGGCTCTTATGATGAGGGTAGAGAGAAGAGAAGCCCCACTTGTCCTGCGCAGCCCAAGCCCAGCCAGGGATTCTCCAGATCAGCAGATACAAGAGCGTGGCCAACAGCTCACACTGTCGCCTTCCTGCAGTCCCTTAGCAGGGGTGTAAGAGAGCACCCAGCCCAGCTGGGACACAGGGGTGCTCCACGCGCTCCATGTCCCAAGCGCTGCCATCTGGCTGCCTTCTTGGCCCCTGGGGTCCTGTGACTCCGCAGTGTGTGTCCCTTTCTCCACCCTCGGCCAGTCAGCCTTCCCTGCCTGGAGGTCTGTTTGTACTTCTCTTTTTCAAAGGATGGGTTTCCACTGTGAACAGCAAAAGACATCAGGCCAAAATCCAAGAATGCTGGTTTCAAGGGGCCAGCTCTTGTCTCACAGCTTCTGTCTGCTCTGGGGTCCTGAGTTATATCGGCCACTAAAGTGGCTGCCAGCAAGGAGAGAGAGGTCAGGAGACACTGTCTCTTCATTGTGGAGACTTCAGTCTCCAGAGCTGTAAGAGAATAAGCCCCAGCCTGGCCAGCCGCCTCCTTGGTGCATTCGCTGTGACGGTCCCGGCCCACAATGTGGACTCGAGGCTGTCTGCGCTCCATGGCTGCCCACCCGCTGCAAGCGGCTGTCCGCGAGTGGGCAGCTCTCCCCAGCTCGTGCTCAGTGCCAGCAAGCAGACAGCCTGCAGCGCACCACGGTGGGGACGGTGACACCACTTGAGTTGGCTACTTTGAGCCAGAGCATATTCTCCAGAAAAAGAGACATTAGCCATTTCCCAGCACACCCCTGCCTGGAGAGGGCGGGCTGGAAGGCAGAAGTCCAGGGGTGGCTGTAGCGGGCGACCACTGGCAGGTCTCTGTTCCCAGCAGTGCCTGACTCTGTCTAGGACCGCGTGGCCATGGCAGAAGCCCTCACACACACACAACCCTCCCCCCAGCCCCCGGGTGCTGTGGCTCAGCTTCTCTGTGCCCCACAGCAGCAGCGCGTTTCCAAGCACTAATGCTGTACACACTCACGAGAGGAAAGGAAAACCCGTGGCCATCGGCACTCACGTGTGAGCAGCAGTGACAGAGGGCTCTCAGAAAGGACAAACAGTGTGCTGGGCTGGGGCCACAGCTCAGTGGAAGAGCACATGCTCGTCGCCTACAGAGCCCTAGATTGCGTCCCCTAAGGTTCAAAACAAGATTCTCCAGGTGTCCGCTGATCACCATAGCCAAGCTTGAGATCTTAGTTCTCAAAGAATGGAAAAATTAACAATCCAAACCTTCCAGCCAAGCACTAAGACAGAAGTTGGAACTGGCAACGTCAACTTCAAGGCAGGACTTTCACTATGCCGTTGGGGCAACTAGAGTGGCGATGTGGCGGAGCGTGCCCATAGCACTGATCCAGAGGCAGAAGCCCTGAGTCCCAGCCCCAGATCCAGGGGACAATAAAACAGACAAATGTACACATCCAGTCCCAGGCAAAACACCAAATCAGTTGCATTTCACTTAACATTGCTTTAGTAAGACAGATTCTATTGGATAAATCAGCTTGCTCATGCTGTACTTTCAAAAGCAAGGCCCGGAAGTCTCAGGCCCACTTTTTTATTTCAGCAGGTGCATTTGGTCCGCCGGCTGTTAGTGTATACGTAGCGCATTCTACACAAAGGCGCTAGTCATTTAAGGTTTTGTTTGCTAATTCAAGATAATCCGACCCTGAGCTTGACCTACATCTTGCCAGGCAGTCTTGGGTGTTAACTTAGCCTGGTGTCATTTGCTTTCTGAGAAGCAGCCTGGTTCACTTGAACGGGAAGTCAACACTGCAGCTTTATTGAAATCTACAGCTAATAAGTATCTAATCCAATTATTACCGGAATTGGTTGCAGAAAATTCCTTCATGGCATGTTTGCTGCAACACTTGCCAGTAAGGAACTGTCGCCAGGCTGGCGAAGCAGGTAACAAGCCCCACACAGAGCATCGACCTTCTGCCGATACTGCTGCCAGGGCACCATTGGCCTCCCATGCTTGATTCAACCACCTGCAGATTAAAAAAAAAAAAAAAAATTAAGTCTGCACTCATCACAGACAGATTTCTTGCCGTTGT
This sequence comes from Capromys pilorides, assembly GCA_004027915.1. Taxonomy (NCBI): domain Eukaryota; kingdom Metazoa; phylum Chordata; class Mammalia; order Rodentia; family Capromyidae; genus Capromys; species Capromys pilorides. The sequence goes on from PVKN010016087.1 coordinate 3,591, forward strand.
TCCCTAAATAATCCTATGTAACAATTGTTTACATGGCTTACGAGTCATCTGAAAATGATTTAAAGATACAGGAAAGGGTTAGGGATAATTCAGGGGAGCAGCAACCTAGATCCTCTGCTCCTGCCCCGTAGGGCTTGAGGTGATGAAAATCCAGTGTCTCCCACACTGGTCTGACAGGAGGCAGGACCCGGGCTCTAGTGGGAAGGGACAGGGGTCCACTGACAATGCTCACTGCTACTCACCTCTTGCTGCACAGTTCTAAACCAGTCTGTTGCCCCCTCAGACTGGGGACACTTGGGGTAAAGAATTCGCTAGAAAAACAGGACCCAGGATTTGAACTCAAGAGCTCTCCTAGCACCCCAACTCTAGAGCCACAATCTCAGCCATTTACCATACTCAGATCAAGTCCCTTACATAAAATAACATGGTATTTACATGTAACCCACACATATCCTCCCATGTACTCAAATCATTGCTAGATGATAATGCCCAAGACAGTGCAGGCACTATGTGCATAAACTATGACACAGCGTTGTTTAAGGAATGACAGGAACATCTATAATATGTAGCACAGGCTCTTGGAAAACAACAACACCACCTATTTTTCCTTGAGTCAGGGTCTCATCCTGATTGGTGTGGAACTTGTGATCCTCCTGCCTCAGCCTCCCAACATGCAGGGATTATAGGTGTTAGTCACTGCTTCTGATTTAGACAAATATTTCCTACCATGAGCTTGGAGCCTGTGCCCGTGGAGGGCCAAGGTGGATGGGAGTGGAAGAGTACCCAGCACTTAGGACTCACGCCCTGATAGGCCCCTGCTGCCGCCTCTTGGCCTCACTCACCTTGGATTCAGACATGGGCGCTTGTGACTGGTGGTGGGTTGGTTGCTGCTTCCCTACTCCTGACTGCAGGGGGTTAACGAGCCTTTGTGTCCGGGGCCAGGTGCCATCTCCGCCACCAACTAGGTCAATGTAATATATTGGGCTCTACCACAGGACCTTGGATTCCACTGTCAGAGGAGACTGCTGGCCAACCAGTAGAATCCAGTGTTTGGCAAAGAGGATTCAGTAAATTCAAAAGGAATAAGGGAAGGAGAGAGGGAGGGAATGAGGGAACGAGGGAGGGAAGAAGGGAAGAAGGGAGGGAGGGAAGGAGGGAGGGAGGGAGGGAAAGGAACTTGGCTCTCAACATTCCCAAGGAGATGTCTACTTTGATGAGAAACCAAACCATACAGACCTATCATGGTTAACCAGGACTTAGAGCCAGAGCTAGGAATTACCCTGAAGACAAAGCCTTTAGACCGCAAAAGTTCTCCGGACACCCACGTGTTGGACATTTCCCAGTGCCCCACTGGCAACAATGCCCTTGTGGGACTAGAAAGCTTTGCATTTGGGTGCTGAGAGACAGAAGACTATGAGGCACGGAGGGGCTCTGCAGGCAGGGACACCATCTGCCTGTGGAAGTCATCCTGGGGCCCACCAGACCTGTCATACACACGGCCAGCCCTGTCACCTCTCTGGGCCACACCTTTAGCATCCTCCTCAAAATGACCACCAAAGCATCAGCAAAGATGTGTCTCTGGTTGTTGTCAATTGTCTCTAATCTACTAAAATCAACTAATAATAAAATGAGTGACATCCGTGACTTACCAGCCCTAATGTCAGGCAATAGAATGGGCCACTTGCTTAATAATTTTATGACAGAATGCACATGTGACCTTGCAGCTCAGTGCTGGCTACATTTCTATTTACATGGAGACGGGGGACAATTAGAACATTTATCTCACTTAGTCTCTGGTTACTCCTGCCCCCCCAACCTTCTTCTCCCTCTTTCCAAAAGAAATGAAAAACGTTTTCATTATGTACCCATATCTGTGAGTGAAAGCAGCTATTTTTTGAAAATGATGTCATGGAGCCTAGAATGCTACATTGTTCTGGCTTCGGAAAACACTCAATGGGCCTTTTCTGTTACCTCCTCCCCCGCAGCTCAGTGCGGTTGCTTATTTTTAGAACTGCTATTTACCATCTAGGGAAACTTCTCTAGGCTCAAGTTTTTCTCATCCTTTAAATATCGCACGCTTTCCCACGTTGTACTGTAAATACGTATGACTGTCCTAGGAATCCTGTAGTGGACTTCGATTTACCATCTTTTTAACTCTAACTCAGAAGAATATTTTTGAGATATAAGCATTTATTATACAGATGGTTCCCAACTTGACAGTGATTGAGTTTGTGGTTATTTTTCCACTTTATGCTGGTGTAGAATTGAGAGGAATTTGGTAGAAACTGTACTGATCACAGAGCAACTCTATTTATATATTTAAGCACTGTTTATTTGTTCTACAAAGCCTGAATAGATTCCAAAACTGAACTGCTTTCTATGAGGTGCTCACCCTCAAGGATAGAAAAGGTGGGCTTTTGATTTTTTTGTAAGAGGAAATAAAAATAATAATCTCCCCTACCAAAAAGAGTCATTATATAACAAATATTTGTTATCTCCCTGTATAGAATGAAAAATTGTTTCTAGAACTTAGTTTTCTACACCAGGGTGTAGTGGTCCATGCCTGTAATCCCAGTACTCGGGAGGCTGAGGCAGTGAAATTGTCATGAGTTCAAGGCCAGCCACGGCTGTAAAGTGAGCTCAAAGCCAGCCTAACCCGCATGGGGAGATGCTGTCTCAAAAAAAAAAAAAAAAAAGTTAAACCAGGCTCATGGTGCACGCCTATAATCCCAGCACTTGGGAGGCTGAGGCAGGAGGATCGGTGAGAGTTCGAGACTAGCCTGGGCCACAAAAGTGGGTTCCCAGCTATGACCTTTAAGTTCAAGGTCAGCCTGAACTGCATAGTGAGACCCTGTCTCAAAAGACACACACACACACACACACACACACACACACAGGAAGTTAGTTTTCTAGCTAAATTCTTTCAAACAATGCAAGAAATAAGTTGCTTTTTTGCAGGAATAGTATTCTATATGAAAAATATCAATAAACCACACATTTAATATTAGTTGAGAAAATAATCTTAGTGTCTCAAGTGCCTTCAGCCCAAATGCCATGTGTACGGAGGTGCAAGGCTTTTGTGCTTGTGGGACTCCACTGAGAGGTGTGTTGTGGGTGTGAGCCTCTGAATCACAGACTTAGGGCCTGGGTCAAGGTTTGAGGGAGAGCCCAGAAATCCGTAAGCAGTCAGTTAAGCTTGCTGGAATGTTCTACAAAGGGCTTCCTGTTTTATTTACCATCGTTTTCCTCCCCTGCCCTTCACACATAGGCAGGCATGCGTGCACGCGCACGCGCGCGCACACACACACACACACACACACACACACCCTTCAGCTCTTTTCCTTCTCTAGCATTGTTTTTCAGGGCTGGACACAGACCCATTGGTCATACTTCCTGAGTGAGCTCTCTGCCCCGGAGCTGCACCTCCAGCCCTTCAACCATTAACGGTACCCTCGGGATTGTCCTCCACTGTCAGCTGCATCCACGCCTACAGAGCCTCTCGCCTGAGTGGCTTCTCAGCTATGGCTTTCAGGGAAGCTTGGGGGTCCTGAGTCTCCTAAGCACCCCTGGCACAGCACGGATCCGAGAGGGGCTGAGACATCTCAGCAGCCCATCTGGCCGCTGCCTGACGCTGTGGAGCCCCTGCTCACCCCATCCGCACCCTCCCACAGCTGTGGTCTGCAGGTCTCACCCAGGACATACTGTGTTTATCAGCAAATGTGGTTCTGCTTGGCTTTGGGCCCCTTCCGTTGCATATTCAGATCTCCCAGCCAAGAGCCGAGTGTTGGGACACTCTTGGCTTCGGTGTCTTCTTTTCCAGCTTCTCAGACCCCCTTTGTCATCAAGCCAGTCCTGCTGGACCCCTGAAATCTGGAACCCAAGTGTGCGCCTGTCCTTTCTCCCCCTGATATGTCAGTGCCTGCATTGTCTACTGAATAAAACTCATCACCTCAACTCTCAGCCACTTAAAACAACAAAAACACATCCATCTGCAGTCTCTCGCAAGTGGAACCTTTCTGCACTTGAGTTGCAGATCCCTGGTTCAAGGTCTTCTGTGACTTTGCAGCCCAGATGTCCCCCAGGGCTGGACAGAGCCACTCTTCCCTTAGCCCCTTCACACCCTGGCAGTCATCGAGCGTTGGCTGTGGGCTGCTCTGCCCTGCTCCTCTCTACGGGAACCTCAGAGTGTCTGCAAGACACTGCAGGGATGTCCCATCCCCAGCGAATGATGTACAACAGAGCCAGCCAAATCCATAGTGCCTTCCAGCCTCCGGCCATTTCTACCTTTTAGAAAGGAGGCACTAAAACCAGTTCACACTGAGGAGGAGCAGAGTTAGGGTTGGCATTTTGCAGGAAGCGAACGTGCTCGGTTCATTTGTCCTGCTTCCCTTCCTTTTTCTAATTACACCTGCCTCCCTTCCTTTTTCTAATTATACCTGTCTTTGGTTCACTGAGATTCCTAGTTCCTTAGGTTTCTCATTTCTGTAGCTTCTCTCTGTTTTCACCTCCTCCTGAGCTCCCCTGACCCTCAGGTCCACATCTGCTTCCATGGCCCCTGGGGAGGCCGAGCTTCGTTTCTGCCAAGGGTGCACCTGGCTCCCCTCCCTCAGTCCCACGCCTGATACCTCCAGGGCCCTACAGGCCTCAGGCAGCTCTGCAGTACTTCTGGTTCCCAGTCACCTGTCACCCACATTGGCTACTCAAGCGTCACCCATGCCCCCTTTACTGCTCAATCATGTCCACCTGGGCTCTCATTTCTCAGGCTGTGAACAGAGTCCCTCGTTTTAGTTGTCTCCCTCCAGAACCTTCATCTAGCCCTGTCCCTTGCTTGTCCCCTTGGGTCACTGTGGCCAGTATAGAGCACTGTCTCACCTAAGTCCTCAGCCTGATGTTAGAGACCCCACACCACAAGAACCGAGAGAGGGAGAAGCAGAAGCCCAGGCCAGGCATGAAAGAACAAAGCAGAGGCATAGGCCGGGGAAGCGCCATCGTGTGCCCTTGCTGGGGCCACACAAGTAGAACCGTGAGTGCTAGAGATGGGACACGGGCCTCAGCGGCTAGATGGCACGCTGCTGCTGCCCAGAGCTGTCCCCAGTGGACAGAGGGCTTCCATCTTCATCCAGTCACCCGGGCCGCTTCCGGGGTAGCCCTTCCTCACAGCAGAACCGTCCCCATCAGGCTCTGTCCCAAACACAACGGCAGGTGGCACAGTATGACCCTTCAAGGAGCAGGCATTCAAGGAGCACGCGTGTCAAAAGCGACAAAGCCAGTGCGGTGGCACAACCTGGAATCCCAGCCCTCGGGTGGTCGAAGCAGGAGGATCAAGCAAGTTCGTGGCCAGACCAGGCCACCTGATGAGATCCTGTCTCAGACAAACAAAAATTGAGTCCCAGCCCCACTCCTGTTGGAGGCTGAGACAGGAGAATCTCACGGTCAAACCCAACAGGCAAGCTCCTGGCCAATCTGAGGGCTTAGTGAGATTCTATCTAAAAGTGAGCGCAAATAACAATGGCCACAACAGCAGGAGGGCTTGGGATGTAGCTCAGTGTAAAGACCCCAGGTTCAGTTCACGATATCAAAAGAAAGAGAAGACGAGCCGGAACTCTGGAGCCTACCACCCCCACCACGCCCTCAGAGCCTCCCTGCAGCTCTGACCTTCTGTTTCCCAGGTCTTCAGCCCCTAACCAAACTCCTCCCACCAGGATTTCCAGCTGTTCTGGCTTCCTTCCCCTTAGAGAATGAGCTCCCGGCCTTGCCCGTGCCCCCACACCCCGCTCCCTGCACTTTCCTTGGGCCGCTGGAATTCTGTGCATGAGGAGGTGTGGAAGGTGGCCAAGGGGCCCTCCCCGCCCTCTCACCCGCCCACCTTCACATGGGCACCCAGGCTGGCCGCTGAGTGGCTCTGCCCGACCTCCACATGCAGTGCACCAGGCGCTGCTCCTTACATCCTCATCCTAAGGTCTTTGCCCTGCTGACACACGGGATGCGCTCCCTCAGAGGTTCCGAGTGCTTCCCAGCACTGCGTGCTTTGCCTCTGCCGCGGGGTGGAAATGCTGGGCTCCCCACTTTCCCCCATAGCCCGCTTTCTCCCGCGCAGTGCTGTCCTCTCCCTGGCTGTCAGCAGCATGCAGAAGCCAAGCAATCGCAAGCCTGTCTCCCCAGCCAATATTTCCTCCCTGAGCTCCATACTCAGGACCCCACTATCCCCAAGACAGACAGTTCTGGAGACCCCATGGACCCTGAGCACTCAGTGTGGGAATAACAGAGTAAGTGGGTGAACGTTGCAATGGGGATTCTAGTCTTGGCTATGCCACCGGTCGGCTGTGAGGCTTTGATAGATGACAACTTCTGAGAGCCTCAGTCTCCTTGTCTGCAAAATGGAGCACAAGAGAGCCAGATTCATAAGGGAAGAGGGAGAAGTCTTGACAAGGAGCCAGGACGATGACATGAAGCCTCCAGAACCGAGTTAGGACGGGCCACAGGAAGCATCTGGTACGGTCACATCCCAGCGTGACCTTGGCTTCCTGGGTCTCTCTGAGAACCCTGATCATCTCCATAATGTCTTCCTACAATGTCTGCACCACTTGTCCATCACTGGACATGAGATTCTTTTATTTTTTTAAAATTATTATTATTATTATTTATTTATTTATTTATTTATTTATTTTTTTGCGGAACTGGGGATTGAACTCAGGCCCTTGCACTTTATTTTTATTTTAGTATTTTTTTTAGGCCCTTGCACTTGCCAGGCAAGCACTTATTCTACCGAGCTATCTCCCCGGCCCTTCACTGGACGTGATACCCCAAGCCACAGTTTAGAGAAGGAGAAATGCTATTGACTCCTGGTGGTGGGAGATTCAGTCATGGCTGACTGCCTGGCTCCAAGACAGAAACAGCCTGCTGGAAGGGCATGGCAGAGGACAGCCCTTTAGCTGATGGCAGCCAGGGAGCAGAGAGAGGAGAGAAGCCAGAGGAGGAGACACACCCTTCCCTGTCACCCTCCTGATATACCAGGCCCCACTCCCACAGCACATTCAGCCACGATCTCACTGATGGATCATCCGTGCATACAGCATCCCCGTGACCCAGTCACCTTCCAAAAGCTCTGCCTCTGAACACATAAGGCTTTGGGGAAACATTCTAGATCTAAACTATAATAGCGAATAGAGCCTCAATGCTCCCATTTCCCTCTGCCCTCCCCAAGCCATCAGCAGGTTCTAGCTGGTTTGCCTCTAACCCCCCTATTAAGGGTCCACTTCCTTTCACCTTGGTTCTGTCTAGTAAGAGCTTCATGATACAATGAATGTTTGTACGTGTTCTAAAGTTCATGTTCACCACCAAGTGTAGTGGTATAAGGTAATGACGTGATGGGGTGGGGCCATCAGGAGTGGACGAACCCTTTTATGGAAGAGACTCAGATGTCTCTGCGGCTCTGTCTCTCCCACATGAGGCACAACAAGAAGATGCTCTTTTAAGACGTATACGTACTCGTAAGTGGGCCCTCACTGGATATCAAGTCTGCTGCTGCCTCACTCTTAGAACTCTCAGCTTTCAGCACTGTGCAGAACACACTCTGCTGTTGATGAGCCCCTAGTCGGCCATGTTCTGCCCCAGCAGCCCAAGTTCATTACAGCATGTCTCTTCCCTATTAGGGCTGAGCCTTTACTGGTCTCTCTGCCTTTGGCCCTGCCCCTGACTCTGACCAATCCATTCTTCACACTGCAGTAAGAGTGATCTTCCAAGATGCAAATCGAATCATGTGATTTCCCTGAGGGCCCTGCATTGCCCTCGGGCTGAAGTCCAAGAATCTAATTGGATTGCAAAGCCGCTCAGGCTGTGCACTTGGCTTTCCTCCCCAGAGTCAACTCCAGCCTCGCATTACTTTCAGTTTCCAGAAGCTGCTTTTTTTAGCCTGATGCCTTCTTCTCATTCTCCTCACCTCTCCGACCATCTGTCTTCTCTGTGTCCTGCACGGCCTGGCTTCAGGAAATTTATCCGACTGCTCCCTCAGATCATCTAGGTAATGCCCTCGGTGTAGCATCTTAGACCCATGAAGACTTTGTAGAGTTACAACAGTTGCATAGTTTGTTTCTTCACTCCTGAAAGTCAGTCAAGAAAGGTTTCAGGTATAGTGGCACAGGCCTGTAATCCCAGCACAGGAAGGCTCACTGTGAGTTCAAGGCTAGCCTGAACTGCACAGTGAAACCCTGTCTCAAAAAGAAAAACAAGAATGACTCAATGTGTGAGTAAGTCACAAGTAAACAACTACACTTTATCCAAAGTGGCCTGTGGTGCTGATAGCAATGCTTATGGCAATGGGTTGATGTTTTCCAAGTTTCTCCCCAGCACAGCGCATTGAACACATGGAAAATTGGGAACACCGAGTTAAAGTCCTGTCTCTGCTATTACGGTTAACGACTGCAGCTTTGTAGTTCTTTGTTGCTTTATTTGCCATTCCAGAATAAAGCAGCACTGTGGACCAAAGATGGCTGAGAATACCCAGCCCAGCCACATGGGTAAGTTATATTTATAGCCAAGAAAAGAAAGTGACATATAGAAAAACAAAAAAGAGGTACAGAGATGACCCAGTTGGTTGTAGTTCTTATCTGTTTAAATAATTAATTAGTTAGTTTGTTTGAGACAGGTTCTCGCTGTACAGTGCAGGCTGGCCTTGAGCTCACTTTTGTAGCCCAGGCTGATCTCACACTGATCCTCCTGCCTCAGCTTCCCAAGTGCTGGGATTACAGGCGTGTGCCACCACACCCAGCTTGTCTGTCTAATTTAACATGGTTGGAATAGCCGGTCTCTTTGCGATTGGCTGGGACTCAGCTCTTGTTACCCAAGGAGATCACAGTCTATCTGTAACCTCAAGTTAGCTTGCACTTCATTACCAATAGAGTGGCTCAACCTTTGAGCTAAGATAAATGTGTATGGAAGCCATTTACATCTCCCTGCCTTCAAATGCCAGTGCGATTCCAACTCTGCTTTTGAGTTCGTGCTTTGCCCTCTTTCCTGCCTCCAGCTCTTTGCTCCTTTGTCCCCTCCTCCCGTTATCTCAGTTCTTCTGGGACACCCTGAACCCTGTCAACCTCTCTTTCATGGTTCTCAAAGTGTCCCGGCTCAAAGAGTTGCTGATTATTAAAGGATGAGCTCAGAGTAGCCTGGAGCTGGTCAGCAGGACACACACACAGTCTGCGCTGACTGTCAGGTCATTTTGTCACTGAGGCCCATAGGTCCCCCTCTGTCAATGCCAAGAAGGCTGCACATAGAATTCCTACCACAGTCTATCACTTTCCAATCAGTTTACACAGTACACTGTTATCACCCAGAGACGCTCCATGGAAATCTCCACTTCTCTCAACTGTATTTCCCTCCAAGAAGTAACAAACCCTTTAAAAATAGAAAAGTATTTGGAGATTGCTGCTAAGAAACACAACTTAAGAGGAAAAAAAGAGTAAGCATTTGAGTACTTAAGCATTTACTATGTGTCAGAAATGTTATGTGTGTTTCTTTCATCTACTTTCAATAGCAACTATGGAGGTGCACACTGCTTTCTTCTCATAAATTTAGGAAGCTAAACTTCAAGGCAATTAAGTAATTTGCTGCTATGTCTTGGATATGCTTTGAATGCGCAACCCAGAAGTTGAGATGCCGGAAGCTTAGCCTCAGTGTAACAGTATTGAGAGGCTGTGGATGCTTAAAATGTAATCTAGGGGCTTTTTAACTCAGTGGTTTAAGCACCAGCGTAGGCAATCCCAAGCAAGCATAGGAGATGGCAGTTCAATCCCCAGACCCACCCTTAAGGCAGCCTAAGACAGCCAAAAAAAAAAAAAAAAAAAAAAAGTGATCTAACAGAAGGTAATTAGGTCAAAGGTTGCTGCCCTTGGAGGGGTTGATATGGTTCTCACTAGAGGGGGCTGCTATAGAATGAAGCCACACCTCATGCTTGAGGCCATGCCTCTTCTGCTGCACTCCGCTCCCTATCTGCTTCTCTACCATGCTGTGATGAAGCCTGGAAGCCCACACCAGAACCAGAACCTTGCTATTGGGATATTCTAGTCATTGTGAATCAAATGAATCTATTTTATTTTATGCAGTTCTCCACCTAAAGTATTTTTTCATGTGGGACTAAGACATTTGTCCAAGAAGCAGGTAAGCTATGAATCCAAGTCCAGTTCAAAACGTATATCCCAAGCAGCATTTTATGGTAGAAAGAGTTTCACTCATTTCCTCTTCAATTTCTCCTTTCCAGTCCATCAGAAATCACTTTCTTTTTCAGTCTTAATCCTGTGTCAGCCCCATAGCATCTGTGTCCATTATAGAGACATCTACTCAGGTTGTAGGCTGGGATGGCCTAGAGGGGACATGCGCCAAGAAACGGGAGACCTAAGAATGACATAACCAGTTTACCAGGTCTCCATAACCACTCACCACTCAGCCGTTTTTTGAAATAAGAGAAAGCTGGCTAAGAAGCAAGGCGGGGCCAGCAGAGTGGAGAGTACAAAAAGGGCGATCGTGGGCCTGGTCCCAGCCTGGGTGGTGGCCAGGAATCACAGCGGACCAACCAGAATGCATCAAAAATTCAGAAAGCGGGAGTCCACATAACACAGGATAACCCCAAACCTTCACTTGTTGAGGACTGGGGCATATTTTGTCCTTTCTTTCACCTCTTTCTGAAGCATCTCATGTGGACTTTTGTACTAAGGCCATTAAGACGGAATCTGTTTCCCTACTAAGAGAAGGAATCTATTTCCCCACTTCTAGAATCTAGGCGTGTCTTGTGACCTCCTTAGCCAAGCAATTGCAATGGGAAGTTTAAGCTTCAAGACGTTCATTCTCTTCCTAGGAAGGGTGGTGTGTGCCAGGAATCCCAGGTATCTGGGATGCTGAGGCTTGAGAATCACAAATTTGAGTCTAGCCTGGGCAACTCAGTGATTTAGCAAGACTCTGCCTTAATTTTTTTTTTTTTTTTCTTTTTAAGACAGGGTCTCACTATTCAGCTCAGGCTGGCCTTGAGCTCACTTTTGTAGCCCAGGCTGGTCTCGAACTCGCACCAATCTTCTTGCCTCAGTCTCCCAAGTGCTAGGATTATAGGTGTGTGCCACCATGCCCAGCTTCTGTCCTAAAAATTTTAAAAAGCCTGGGGATGTAGCTCAACGTGAAGGCCCTCAGACCAATCTTCAGTACTAAAATCAAAAACCAAAACCCTCCATCCCCGCGGGACCTGTTTGCTCGTCTGTGAGTAAGCTTGGGCTGGCCCGCTTACATGATGAAAAGCAGGCAGTCTCAGGGCCTATCAGTCCAGTCTTTAGCCAGAACAATCTGCAGAAAGCAGAAGATGACCCTGGGGTCAAGTGATGAGCAGCACAGATGGCGGCTGAGCTAGTAACGCAACACGCAAACAGCTGTTGCTGGAAGCCTGTAGCTTGTGGTGGCAGCAGTAGTTAACAGACACTAGTACTTTAGAGCTTCAGTGTAACTCTGTTTCTTCTTCCCTTAAACCACAGCAACACATACACACACACACACACACACACACACACACACACACACATACACGTATATAAAACCACTAAGCAAATACAAGATGTGGTCAAAGAATAGAGTGTGATTAATTTTTTTAAATTTACATTAAAAGGCATATTGGATTGGCCAAATAACTCAGTATACTAAAGCGCCTGCAAGCAGGTGCAGGGACCAGGGGTTCAATCCCCGGGTTGGCTGTGCTGGCCCCACTCCCAGGGGAGCACTGAGATGGCAATGGAGACTGGGCATGGTGGCATGCACCTGTAATCCCAGCTCTTGGGAGGCTGTGAACAGGCAGATCACTACGAATCCGATCTAGTAGTGAGACCCTGAACACCCTGTGGACCCTTCCCTAAAAAAGACATACTGCTCTGACCTACCCTAAGTCTTCCCCCTCCCTTTAAACACACTTGTGCCATTGTTTTGCCACTCTGTAAAGCCGTTCTGGAAGCCCTCTTTCATGAGGGTCTTCAGTTGGGCAGCTGGGCTGCGTCAATATACTGAATCCATTTGAAAGATTTCCCTCTGCTGGTCATTCTGACTTTGGAGAAGAGCTGATGTCACATGGCACCAGATCCGGTGAACAAGGTGGATGAGGACACACCAGAATGTTCTTAATGAGGGCTGCCGAGATAGCTCAGCGGGCTAAGCACCTGCTTAGGCAAGTGCAGGCACTCAGGTTCGATTACCAGTACCACATGCCCACACCGACTGCACCCCCAGGCATGCTAAACTGGCAGCCACCAAGTTCAGGCATGGTGGTGCATGCCTGTAATCTCACTGCTGGGGAAACTGAAAACAGGAGGATCATGATAAGTCCAAGCTGCATAGTGAGACCCTGTACCAAATACATTTAAAAAAAAAAAGTCCTGCCTGCCTTTCCTTCGGACCTCATTCAACATCAATATTTACCATTAGACACTCATGAAAGACAGCTTCCAGAGCCGCTTCAGAAAGCAGAAAGAGCACCATGATAAGCCTATGTAAAGTGAGAAATATTATGGTAAGTGTTCATGGCAAAGTAACTTTTGCTGCAATAACATTTAAAATTTAAACACCATAAGAATCATCATCATTCATTTCTTCTGAAAGTGACCTGTGTCTTCTAAGCCTCTCACCCAAAAGACACACAGGCGTCCTCACCACACCACCTTGCTCGCGCTCATGCGCGTTCATTCTCCTCCGCCCCTCTTCCCAGCTTTCCCTTCTCTCGCAGATGGAGAAGGCGTTCTGCATGCAGTGCATTGTGGGGACTCAGGTCCCACTGCTGTAGCAGTCGCCCCAGGAGAGCAAGAATAGGCAATGACACAAGAGCTAATGCCGGGGTAGCCACCCGAGGTCCCCTCACAATACAGCCTGCTCCTACAAAGCGGTGTGAGTGAAGCAATCATGTCTTCATTGAATTTTGTGCTAAAGACAAGAAAAGTGTTAAAGTAGATTTTGAAAAATATAAACTCACATTCAGTTTTGTGGGAGAAAATGAGTTTTAAACCTTTAAATGAAATTCTTCTTCCATTGTATTTATTCAAGTGATCCCAGGCACAAAAGAACGGACAGATCAATTTTATGTTGTTTATGAAAAGGAGAATCCGACCAGTCATGGCCTACCTTAACAAAAGCAAGGACAAAGCTTGGTTGGCCTGGTGTGGACTTCAGTACTGGAAATGCTGGGGGGACGATTTCGATGAAGACGCGGCCAATCCTGGTGGCTCCTCCAGGAAGATGCACAACACGGGTGGTGATGAGGATGGAGCCTGATCCGCAGTGGATGCAGCAGATGATGAGTCACCAGACAGTGATGAGGAAAAAGGGCCAGCTCCGGAGTAAGCCTCCCCAGAACTCTGAAAAAGAAACTAACTTCCCTGCAAGATTTCATAATTGAAAGAATTCCGGAGTCGATAGCTCTAAAGGCAGATGCTATATTTGCTTCCTTTGACCCATTTTTCCAACCTGTCTTTTTCAAGCCTTCACTAAGGGTGGATGATGCGCCATTGTAGGGGACAATTTTAAGTCACCTAAGGCATTATCCTGAAGCATGACTTTCACTGAGCTATTGTAGTCCTAGGCAATGGATCATTGCCCTAGGCAGTTGGGTGATTAAAAAAACATTTCACCAAATTCTCCTTTATTTTGTAACAGTTACTGGCATGATAGGAAGTTCTCAGCATAGGGAAAGGTATCTAAATTTTAGATTTTCGACATGGACTCAAAGTGGCTGAAACGAATTGGCTGACATCTTGAACTGACCCCCTGCCAGTCCTCTGGCATAACTTTCAGGACTGTTCCACAAAAGTTTCTTTTTCAAAAAGTGTATTTCTAGTCAGATCCACCATCTGTGGTGGAACTACTGCCCAGATGCAGATTTCATGAAAACCTTTACGGGGGGAAAGCCATCACACTCGAGGTTGAACCGTCGGACACCCTAGAAAAGGTCAAGACCAAGTTCCAGATAAGGAAGGAATTCCTCCTGACCAGCACAGGCTGGTCTTTGCTGGTAAGCAGCTGAAAGATGGACGTGCCTTGTAAGAAGTCTTACACCACTCCCAAGAGGAATAAGCATTCAGAGAATGAAGGAGAAGTTGGCTGAACTGAAATACTATAAGGTGGATAAAAATGACAACATGAGCCGTCTTCGTCGCAGGTGCCCTTCAGATGGGTGTGGTGCGCGAGTGTTCGTGGCCGGGCACTTGGACAGACGTTTAATGTAGCAAGCATTGTCTGACTTCCTGCTTCAGCAAACCGGAAGACGAGTGATCATGAGTTAATAAAAAACTTCAGCTAACAAAAAAGGAAAAAAAGAAAGAAAGTTTATTTCCAGTCAGTGATTTAGCTTAGGCACAGGATCTGTCTGGTAAGCTTGAGGTCCTGAATTTGATTTCTGGGACTCAAAATTATTTCAAAACAGTGTATGTATGGGATTGCTTCTCAATGTTCCAGAGTATCTTAGGTAAAACTAGTGAATGCCCTTAATTTA
>PVKN010016088.1:0-18088 GCA_004027915.1 Capromys pilorides
CCTCCTCTTCCCTTTGTGCAGCATCTCACTACACAGCTCAGATTTGTAGAGGATTTCTGCCTCCCAAGTCCTGGGATTACAGGTTCGCGCCACCACATCCAGACTCCATCACCGGCTCAGCATACCCAGGGGTGAGGCCAGCGCGGCCTGCGGTTCCAGGGATCAAACCCTGGCCCCTGCGCTTACCTAAGCAAGCGCTTAGTCCAGTGAGCTATATTGCCGGCCCTAATTGAGTGTTCTTGAACAAAGAAAGCAGAGGTTTTTATGGGGGTCTTCGGAGAGACGACTTGCTGAGGGTTCATCCCTGAGCATGCTCAGTTCAGGGTTCTGCATCACACACTCAAGAGGAAAAATGGTGGGGGGGAAAACATAAATGTTATCATGAGTAAAATTTCTACCAGGTCATCCAAAAGAAGGAGCCAGACTGACTTGGTGACTTGAGACAGCTCCTTGGAAGTTCTTTCAAAGAGCCTTAGCTGAGAAGCAACAGCATTTTGAAAGTGTGGTACTGGTCTGTCAAAGAGGCAGCCTCTTCCTCCTCCTAATTGCAAGAGCCTGTCTCTGAAAGTAGAAGAGCCTGTTTCTAAAAGTGCCTGCTTACCTAGCAACTGACTTTGTTTGTTTGCTTGTTTAAGGTACTAGGGATTGAATCCTTTGCCCTTCACACAGCTACATCCCACACTTTGTTAAATTTTGTATTATTTTAGGACAAGTTCTCATTAAATTTTTATCTGGCTCAGGCCGGGCTTCATCTTGCAATCCTCCTGCTTTGGTCTCCCAGAGTGTTAGGATGACAAGTGTGCAGCTGCTCCTGACTGGAAGCTGAGGCCAGCGAGGGCGAGCCCAGAACGTCCAGTCTCAAGAGCTTCTTCCCGATTCCCCAGAGCTTTCCACCATGCCAGCATGCAGCCCCCAAGGACAAGCTGGCCCTCAGTGCTCCATGTTCCAAGTAGTTTCAGAAACTAGATTAAAGAAAAGCAAGTGGGTTCCTTGCCACAGAATTTAGACCTCTCAAGCCTTAGCTGTACAGAGACGTAACCACACATCCTGTTCTCAACGAGGACAAGTGTGTGGGATCAATGTGCCTTTCTTTGGTTAAGTACCAATTTCTGCTTCCAAAGGGGGAGAAGTGATCTGCTTCTGAGGAGCGTGCCTTCCTCAGGAAATGCGGTCTCCTGAAGTGGGAATAAAACGATGGCAAGATCTGTGGCTACATCCGCCCCCACTGGGGGTAAGAAGAGTGCAGTCTCTGGAGACAGTGGGGTCAGAGCATGCAGAGTCCAGGGCAGGGTGCCATGCATATGCTGGCAGGTGGAGCCCTGGCATCGGCCCAGAGGAGTTTCCTGGCCGGGAGAGGAGTTCAGTGGGAGCAGGCCTTGCGGTGACAGCTGGCAACACAGGGGACTCGCAGAGAAAGGTCAGGCTGGTGTGTGGTCTTGCTTTGCTGCATCAGGTTGCCCCTGGGAAAGGATAGAGGCCTTGGCCTTTTAGAGGAGTGACAGGGAGAGCTAGGACTTCCAGTACATACTGCCGAGCTTGTCCCTGCTGGGCTGTACCTACTCGCATGCTTAGTGATTCTTTTAGGTATACCAAAGGTGAGGCAGCCAAATCCCAAAGACAGCAGAAACCAAGTCCTTCTTCTTAATCAAGCGTCAGTTTGTGCACAAAGCATACTGCCAGGGGGTTCTAAGAAGACGGAGTCATCTTGGGGCTGGAGTGAATAACTTCAGTATGGCAGAGCATTTGCCTGAAGTCCAAACTCTGGGTACAGGATGAAGGAGGAAGGTCTGAAGGACACCGTGATCAGCACTTGGGAGGCTGAGGCAGGAGGATCGGTGCGAGCTCAAGACCAGCCTGGGCTACAAAAGTGAGCTCCAGGCCAGTCTGAACTGCATAATGAGACTCTGTCTCCAAAAGAAAAAGAACACCGTGATCACACAACCTTCCTGACTTAGAATTACTGCCACTGCCTGTTTCAAGGGGAAAACAATGTAAAGAAACACCTTTTAACATAATTCAACTCTTTTGGAAATGACGTGTCTTTTTTTGGGGAGGGGCATACCAGGAATCAAACTCAGAACCTTATGATTACCAGGCAGGCTCTTGTGCACCTGAGCCACATCTCCAATCCAGTAACATCCCATGAATTTCAGGAAAATGTTTGTCTGGGTATGGATTTCCATGTTGTTTGTTCCTTTTACAAGACATAAAAATCATCAGAATAATTAAATCAGGAGTAAGAGCCAGTTCACCATGTGGGAACATGCCCAGTAAAGGATCAGAAACACTGTCTTCAGGTTTCCTCTACACTTTTGTTGTATCCTAAGTGAGTATTATGCAGGGGACATGCCAGACAGAGAGGACAGGAGGGATGTGCCACGCAGCTATGCCAGTTATGGCTGTGTACCTGGAGGTTGGTTGTTGGCATCCAGGTATTCCCATGGATGCATCCTCCCATTCTTCGGAGACAGATTTCTTGGAGGAGAAGGATGATAGCTGAGTTCCTTTTGGGCAGGTTTAAGGACATTGCATGGAAACATCCACAAAGCAGACAGATATATGAGTCTGGAGCTCAGAGAATCCTGGCTGGAGGCATCACTGTGGGTCAATGGGGAATTGAGGCTATGAGTGGGGATGAGATCATGCGAGAAGACAGTGTGTGTGTGTGAGAGCAGGCCTGGGCTGGGCTCAAGAAGTGACTGGACAGAGACCAGGCCAGGAGGCTGGAGGCAGGGGAGGAGTGTGCGAGCCCCATGGCGGCGCTGGCCTGTGGCTGTCCACAGATATGCAGAAGCCTGCCTTCCTCACGGGGTGGCTGGGCCGCTTGCATTCAGTGGTTATGCAGGACCTGGTTGTTTTCTGTCTAACTAATAACTTCTTCCATCTGTATATTGAAATAGGGCTCATAAGTGGTATGTTCAAAGATTTTAGTTTTCAAAAATTTATTCTTAAATTAGTTTGCAAGTCACATAGAAGGTTCCAAGCCATGTTTTCAGTGCTTGGGAACTCTCAGTCATAGCTCTGTGACTTTTCTTTCTCCATAGTGACTGTGACACCCAATAGGGAACTTTATTATAATCAGCATTAGGGAAATAGCAAGAAGAGATTAATTCATTTTGTGAGAACTCTTCATAGGGATTCAGTGTGACAAGCTCGACAGATACTTTTTGGGTCACTGTGTATTCCTTGGACACTCTCTCCTCTTCTTTTTCTCCCTTAGTCATGCACAACTGCATGAGAATCTTCTTTGGAAATTTGATGAAGAAAATGAGATGAGACGAGGTGATCTCCTTTCATTTCCTCAGAATTAAAAAAAATCATTAAGATTTAGTTTTGGATTATGTTCTGTGAAATTCTGAATTCATTTTTCTGGAGTCTAGATAATCCATGGATTCCTGACACTGGCCACTGTCCACAGTGGGCAATGGGAAATGGAAGCAACAGCTGCAGCACAGGAGAGAGAATTCAGGTGTCAGCCTAGGCAGACCTGAAGTGTACTCTGTGGCCCTGCTGAGCCACTTCTTGGGGGCTGTATTCATTGTCCCTTCAGGAGAGAGCTGCCACCTCCTTAATAGGGCTTTACGCAGAGCTAAGTATGATAAGACATAAAGATAATTCTGGTCAGTTATTGTATTTGCATGATCAATGTTTATTTTCTTTCCATTTCCCTTTTTTTTTTTTACTTATTAATTATGTAATCTTGGGGAAGCTTTCTGAATAGTTAGGCATAATATTCTGTCATTTATTTCTTCTTACTTTTTCCAGTTGGCCTGTGTTTTCTCAAAATTGATTCTTAACACCTCCAAGATCATATTTTCTTAGGCATTTTGAATGCCCAACCACCTACAGTTGTGCTCATCCTCAGGTTGGTGGGCAAATATGTTGATCAACTTTTCTTAACTTCAGCTTCATCATTTGTTATATAGTGATAACAGTAGCATTTGCTTCTCTTTACAAATTTAATTAGAAATTTAAGAAAATCTATAAGTCTCCCAGGTATTCACAGCAGAGATCTAATGAGGTGCTATTGTTGCTATTGATTTATCTCATGATGTCCCTAGTCACCCTAGGACCCTCGGATCTATACCCATCACTCTGCTTTCTGTGTAGCAGGATTCCTGGCACAATGAACACATTGCGGAAGAGGGAAATTTGTGCAAGGATGCTTGTAAGTCAGAAATGAAGTAACTATGTAATTGGTTTTCCCAATAGAGAATTATAGTGGCTCAAGTGTGGTAAACCAGGGCTCCCTAGCAATCAAGGTAACCCTGGCTTTAAGAGATAGGTTCCAAGTTTATCTCTGCCTTGCCACAGCCACCCCAGACTAACCACAGAGCTCCTATGGTGAAGCAACTATAATGCTAATGAGGTGTTGTTTGCACTCCACAGCATACATTTACTGTGTGAATTTCTGTACCTCTCTTTAGCAGAATCTTGATAGGGTTTGTGTTGGCTAAGTTAAGCATATCATGTTGAGGAGAGCTACCCATGCAAGAGATGGTTCTAAGTGCAGTGGGAAAGACATTACACGGTCTTTTTCAATCATGTAGCTCACCATTTATTTGCAGTACTGGGGACTGAACCCAGGACCCCATGCATGCGAGGCAAGATGTGTCTCAGAGCTATATTTCTCTCTCACTCTCTTTTCCTTCTGATGCAGGATCCTACTGCATTGCCCAGGCAACTCATTTGAATGAAGGCCTGGAGAGTGTTGAACTGCTGAACAATCTCATCTGGGTCTCCCCTTAGTTTTACGTCAAACTAAGAATTTTGTCTGAAAGGCAACATAAGTATTCTATCACCAGAAGATCTTCGCACAACTTACTTTGTGCAGTTGGGTGATCAATCTATTTGCAAATAGCTGAAAGATGCATGAATTTCCAGAATTTTAATTCTTTCCATTTCTAGAAATGATGTTTTCCTCATTTTCATGGAAGTTACCTCTGGGAACCCTTGTGATACCTTTGGTGGTGTGTTAGCTGCTACCGCTGAAGTGGTGGGTCTACCTTTTATGAAAGGCAAATCGATCTACAAAGAGTTTGAAATAAAGTTGGATGTTTAAAGTGGCCCATGTAAGAGATTATTACTGTTTTCCAGATGGAAATTTGATGCTTTCTTACCTACAGGAATCCAGCAACCATCTTATGCTGAGGTAAAAGTGACCCTCTGACCAAGAAGGCAAAAACCAAAACCTTTTTTGTTGCTTCTCACGGAGGCACAGGATACTGTGACCTAGCGCAAGATCATAATGATCACTTATTATGTCATAAATCTGTAAATTTTTGTTTATTATGATATTCGAATGAGTATAGAACATGAAGAAAGTCAGGCTTATTCCATACTTTGGCTCTACCTGGCTATCTGGCTTTGAGCTGATCACATTTTTACAATGACCCTTTGCAATCTCATTTGTAAAACTAAGGCTTTTGTAGGCAAACAAGGTAGCATGTACCAAATACTTATCTAGCCTAGAGTCAATGAGTTACTCTACATAACTAAAGTGTGATTTCCACAAGAGTGGGCATTTTATGCCCTGTTATGAATTCATACTTTTATACTTTGTAGGTGTTGGTTAAATGAGTGCATGATATTGATCTTTGTAATATTCCCCTTAAACTTCATTTTCAGTGGGGATAGAAGTAAGCCAAGAACTAAGAAATTTAAAGAAAAAAATTATTGAAAGAAAAAATAGAGATAGAGCCTTGGCTAATGTGGAGATGAGCAAGGCTTGGAAGAAAGGAAGAGGAAGTGGATAAAAAAAATTAAAAAAATTTTAAAAAATTTTTAAAAATTAAAAAAATAATTGTGAGTTATGCATATGCAAGAATTTCCTGTGATGAATGTGATCATTATGTACCACAAATATGTGCTAACAACTTAATTAAAAAGAAAAAATTAAGCTGACGTAGAGTTTAAATATCAAGACAAGCATCCTTTTGCCTAGTGCTGTGCGTATGGTGTACCTTGCAGCTCTCCTGTTCTGAGCCCAGAATTAAAAATATATGTATTGAATAGAGTCAGCACAATTTTTCAAATTAATTAAGATTCAAGTTACGTAGCAAGCGCATTCTTCTGCTTATGTGTTCCTCCTCTCCCTCAAGCGCCCTTCCTGTGTGCAGGTCACTATTCATCTCCGTGGCCTTGCTACTCAGCCTCAACAGCACCTGGGCATGTGGTAGAGATAAGGACCCGGGCCCCAGCCTGGCAGTACTGACTCAGGGTTCCTGTTTGCAAAGATTCAGGTGATTCCAGCACATAGTTTGAGCAGACAGGCTCTAGTCTCACCTTCCTTGAGGGAAGGATCTGCTGGGTGTCTTTTAAGAGGAATTGGTGAACTTAATCAGAGAACACATTGGAGCACAGGTGGCTGGTGTGAATCTTACAAAACACAATTTTATTTTTCCTGCAACTCAAATTCTGTTTCCAGCTCCATGATGCTGGCATGGTGGAAATGTTTTCTCAAATAACTTGGAGCTTTCCTCACTCTCCTGTATAACAACAAACTTTTGGGGTGAAGAGATGATCAGTTTATTTATCCATGTGCTGGTGGGGGTGTTCTCTGAGAGCCCCATGGTTATCTTTTCCGTGGCTGCAGCAGATGCAATAATCTTATTCTCCCTTTATCAGTCCCCTGAAATCTAATAATAGGTCTGTGAGCTCGGTGTGATATGACATGGGGATCCCCGGAAGACTTCCCAGTGCCCAGCTGGTCTGGACACAGCCCCTAAGGTTCTGCCACGAAGCAGAACTGGAGAAGAGCGTGTCTGTGTCCTTTTATAGCCGTGCTAGCATAGATGTCCGTATGAACTTGGGTCTACTTGCATATGTGCATCCGTGGGTGAGTGTGTCCGTGTCTGTGTCTGCCCATATACAAGTGTCCATGCTCACTGTGGGTTTGTGTGTGTGAAGAGGAGTTCCTTCTGAGACCCACTCAGGACTTTGCCTTCATTACCCTCTCCCTTAGTATTACTCAGTTTAGGGGAACTTTTTTCTAGTGTTGGGGGAAATCCCTTCCTTTCTTGCCTCATTTTTGTTTACCTCTAGGACAGCTCTCTGTAGTGGTGTCTGCCTCTGAGGCACAACAGGATCATCTCTCAGTGGTCTTAAGTTCTTGGAACCACAAAGTCCCTGCGAGGTTCTGTCATTATTACAACAACCCCTGGAGCAAGGGACACTAAGTGGTGGAAGGAGAAGTGGAATGAAGGTGAGGTGGAAGGGAATGCCATGATGTCTCAAATATCGCTTAGATCATTTTGCAGATGGCCAGGGGGACCGAGAGATGGAGGAAGGCAGGAAGAATGGAAGGGAAAGGTAATGAATATGTCAAGAAGTAAGGTGCATTATTTACATCAGCCAGAATGTAATAATTAGGTACTCTAAACATGTACTAATAAAAGTAAAAATTAAAAAATTATTTCCCCTCCCCCAAATATTTCCCTACAGAAATAAAAGAAAAAGCAAAGCCAATAACAAGGTAAGTCTTGAACTAGGGCCTGACTGGAGGTGTGCAGGAATGATAAGGTCACCCATTGGACAACTGGTACATGGGGGGCTACCTCACACCAGGGAGCACCGAACACTTCTGTGAGCACGGCTAACCCGTTGCTCAACCAGCTTCCAAGAGGGATTTTGAGATCCTGTGCTTCTGTGTGGGACTTCCAGGGAGCCCATAGGGACTCTGTCTTGGCCATATTTCTCTTGTCATCAGCTCTAAGCTGCTGTCCACAGTGAGCTCCTGTTGCCCCAACCAGACTGATCTCTCTCCCTCTGTCTCTCTCTGTGTCTCTCTGTCTCTGTCTCTCTCTTTCTGTCTTTTTGACACAAGGTCTTGCTTTACAGTTCAGGCTGGCCTTCAGCTCACTTTTGTAGCCCAGGCTGGTCTCTAGCTTGCACTGATCCTCCTGCGTCAGCCTCCCAAGTGCTGGGATTACAGGCATGCGCCACCACGCCTGGCTCAAAGAGATCTCTTGAGGGCTGTGTGGCTGAGCCACTTTTGAATGTTCATGCTACCTCCGCTGCCCAGATGAAGGTTGTGTGGATAATCTATTGTTTTCTGTTTGCTTCATATCTCCTTTCTAGTGGCAAACATCCAAGAGTATAAGGTCTTTGCAATGTGTGATCCTGCATATGTATACCTTGATTGCTATTTATCAGGAAACGGTGAGTCTACTTTGCAGTGCAAAGAAATTTTTCTTTGTCCCTTTATCTTTCTCTGTCTGCTTCTGCCATTTCACCTTATAGGACTATGGGATGGTTCTTCAACCCAGTACCACTAATCACCATGGAACACTGACCCCTCCAGTAAAGACCCTGCCTTTAGCCTTCTGAGGCCTGGCTGTGTTCCAACCTGCCTGATATGCAAATGACCAGCCTCCTTGTCTTCCTTCAGGTGTTGAGGACATTACCTTCAGAGTGTCTTCTTGCTATTATAAGAAGAAATCAACTTGTACAGGCAGTGATTTTCAGACTTACTTGCATATATAAGTTTAAAACAAATAGGCATGAGGTGTGGAAGTTGTGGTGAGCAAGTTGATCATTGTTAACAAACATTAAACTGATGTCTAGCATCCCAAGACATGTGTACGTTGTTCTCAAGGAGGGCGATACACTTCCTAATTTTTAAAATATTTTCTAAATGTTCATTCCTTTGCATTTGTTAATTCATTTGCAGCACCATACTGTGATAGATGAGTCAGGTTTTCCTTGTTACATAAATGAAAAGACTATTGCTCAGCAATTTATCCAAGGTTATAGAGGTCATAAATGGTAGACACCGGACTTGAGCACAAATTTGCTGACTCCAAGAGTTTTTATGCAGTGTTTACCAGAGTGACATGTAGTTTTTGTTTTTTCTGTTTGACATGTAGCGTTTTATTGGATAGACATGTGTGAGTGGGTTAGTGCAATGCCTTTAACAGGCTTAATATTCTTAATATTTCAGTAGATTGGCTTATAAGGCAGCTGGCATGCATACTTGTGGATTTTGCCTCTTCCACATACCATCCCCTCATTTCAGGTAAGAACACACTGACTTTCCTTTGTTCTGTATAAGTTTGTTAGGTCAGAGTTCCGGCTTCTCTGGGGGCTGGGCATAATCCCTCAGCTAATCCCTGTCTTGTGAATTTGTCTCTTGGGTGGAGTGCATTGGGGATGAAGTCTTTTTCCCCATGGGAATTCCAAGCCACAATTCTCCACTGTCTACTAGTTTCTGAGGTGTAGACCTTTGGGGCTCTTCTAGTCTTTATCCCTTCTGCCTATATTCTCGGGGTTGTTTTTGATTCTTTGAATTTTGCTATATCTTTCCAATGAATTTCTTCATATTTGGTTTGGTGAGATTGATTTCATGGCTTATATCTATAAGTCTCTGATGGAATTTTGAAGGAAAGATAGAAGATTTAAAAGAAAACACCTGTCAGATATGTTCCTTTTGATCACCTCCATGGAAGGAATATCCTTCCGCACTGATTCATGCTGGGCTTGGCTGAGTGACCTTTGCTGAAGAGTGGGCTTAGAGTGGGATTTGCTTTGGCTAATGTGGTGTTAGCAGTTGTGACTCAATAGAGCCTGGAATGCAACTGCACTGTGATGCTGGGGCTCTTTACTTGCGCTGTTCCCATGCAAAGATCATGGCTACATTAGTCCACAGGCTGTAGAAGGAAGGAAGCAGAGAGACTCATGGCAGGGAGCCTCCCTACCTCACCCAGTAAGATGAGGAGCCCCATTCCGAACCAGCATCTCAGCCCTCAACCCATCCACAGATAGTGTGATCTCAGTGAACATTTATTGTTACGTACCACTGAGATTTTGTAGCTGTTTGTTATGCAATTTTTTTGTACCAATTGCAAACCAACACAGAAATGGTGTACTACCTACAACAAAAATAAAAAATGTGTGAGACATTGGCTAGTGGCCGTAAGTTGGTAAAATACTAAACAACAACAACAACAACAACAACAACAACAACAACAGCAACAAAAACCATCAAAGAAAGCTGCCAAAATGATGAATCTCATTGTCCAACCTTGAAATATTTGCTATAACTGGCTTCTGTGGCAACCTGAAAGAATGCAAACAATGAACTTCTGCATTTGAGCGAGATGTTTTCTATTAGAATGTGAAATATTAACTGGCTTGTCTTCGCTACACATGCTGAATTCAGAAAATAAGAGGCCGGTTTGCAAGTGAAATTTCAAGGGACTGTAGGGAATAACAAAAAATGTTGGTTTAGAAAAAAACAGTCTCTCAGACCCCCGCACCCCATTCAGTAGGAAATTCTTAAAGGAGGATCCATCCTGAGAAGAGAGGTCAAATGTAAGTTTCCCAGTAGGACATAACCTTTAACTCTAACCTTTGCCCTAAACAAGGGTCAGGCTGAACAACTTTTAAAGACCCATAAAAGGAAGAAATTCCTTGCTACCTTTCAGCTGGACAAAAGATATCTTAGAAACCTCAAAAGCGTCATCCTGCTGTGGCCTGTTACATCACTGATACAAACTGTCTTTTAAGCTGGTAAAAAAATTTTATTTTTCTTAGGCTATACCATTACATTAGGCAGTGAAAATGGCAATGCTGTATCCATAAAAATCTGAGTTCCCCACAAAATCACCATACCTTATTTGTATATTGAAACTGGCTCTGCCTGCAACAGTTCTTTATTGTCCTTCCACATTATTCCTTTGTGGTGGTTTAACTCCCCTCCAAAGCCTCATAGAAGGAGAAATACCTTTATGTCCATATCACGGCATCTGATGAGAATTTATATATTTCTTTATCTCTTCATGGGGTGCCCCCATGCTTTAGCAAATTTTGTTTGGAGGCACGTTCCCAGTCGGGCAAGTTCCATGTGCTAAGGTGTTTTCAAACATTTTCAGCTAAGCATGGTTTGTTCGCTACCTCTGGAGTTCAATCACAACATTTGATGAAAATTTATTTCTTTGTGAGTGTTAATGTTACAATAGAAAATACCTTCGTGAATTTTTCTGGAGAGGTGTTCTGCACAGGTGGTAATTTGATGTAATCAGCAGAGCCCCAAGTCCTTTTTTACATATATAAAACACTTGTGTTCTCATAGCCAGAGGGATATTTTGTTAACATTTTCTCATACTCTCCTCCAGTCTTTTGTTTTTATAAAAGAAATGAGACGTCCCCTGTTCTCTTTAATAAAATTTTACACATGTAAACTAAGCACAAAGGATTGTTTTGACAGTGTGGAGTTCTAAAAAATAGAGACCCAGATTAAACAAACAGTAAGTGCCATTACCTCGACGCTGCCCAAGGACCAACTATGCTTGGTGATGTTTTCCAGGCACCCCCAGAGCATAAATCTTTAACCCTACTGCCTTTCATGTGACACTTAAATATAAAAACTGTTTATAGAGCAGCGTAACCTTATCTTGCATTCATTTGGATTTTTCTGGGCTCCCAAGGCCTTGGATCTCATGATAGAACTGCTCACAATACGTCAGCAAATATTATCAACATATTTTGCTTTTGCTTTTTGTTTGGATTCTTGTGAGGACCAAATAAGGGGCTGACGTACAAGCTACAAAGCAAGGTCAATGGTGAGAGGACTGACGACCTGATAGAGCTGTATTTGCAGACTCTAAGGTTTCCATGCCTGGCTGATAATTGTTCTTATAGTGGGGCGGAGCAGGGCTTCATCTTCATGGGATGCATACATTTTGACTTCCCAAAAAATTCAAGAGAAGAGAAAGTCATCTTCCCAAAGAATGAGGAATGGGAAACTTCAACTGTATTTAAACAGGGCTGGCCAAATAGCTCAGTGGATGAAAGTGCCTGCAAGCAGGTGCAGGGGCTGGGGGTTTGCTCCAGCATGCTGAGGCTGCAAATGGGTGTATCGCTATGAGTCTGATCTAGGAGTGAGGCCCTCAACACCCTGTAGACACTTCCCTAAAGTTAAAAAAACCTTGTATTTAAATAATAGAAAGCTGTCTCAGAAATAGATAACTGGTTGCTTTATTAGAAAATAGCCTTTCCAAGCTAAGAAATAACATATTTCTTACAGGGAAAAATTTAGAAAAAATCCATGGAAGATGATTTGCCCATTTGTTGAGTACATTTGAAAAAATATGGAAATATTCAGCTGATGTTATGAGGCTCTTGATTAACCACTCTACCCAAACCAACTAAAGTTAGGTTTTATAAAAAGAAAGAATTGACCAACATGCTCAGCTGTCCATTTTGAGGAATGAAAGAGGTGGACTTATGGTTGGGGGGGGGGCACTGCTGGCTCAACGCCTTTTGGATGTGCGTTCCCCACCTGGCTTCCCTCTTGTCCTCTGCTAGGAATTGTCACGATGCTACCAGAAGCGCCAGATATGTGGGACCCTCAGTGCTCCTGGTTATGAAGAATGAACAGTGCTTCTGAACAAGAGTCTGGAAACTCGATGACTGGGTCTGAGCCCTTCTCTGATCTAAGCATTGTGCTCAGGGTGATGGACTCTCTTTTCTGAGTGGCCTCACCTATAACGATGGTACCAAGCCCACCTGTACTGCATGTGTAAGGAGGGAGCTATTGAATAGTGGGGGGCACTCCCCTCTAAAAGGAATTCCAGATGGACCAGGAAAAGTCTTTCCTTGTGTTGTTTGATTCTTAGTTTCTGTTGCTGCCTAAACAGTTTCTGAAGCAAAAATACCAACAATGGGCCATATGTATAGGAGTCAGCAGGCATGCACTCATATGTTTGGATCTGGAAGGCGTAGGGCTAGCAAAAGAGTATGTGCATGAGGACCTGTTCTTTATGAAGAATCTGATAAACGGATTGCAGACCCCCACATGTTGAGAAAGCCTCTCTACTGCTAAGGACACCACTGTCTCAAGATGACTCACTTTGAATTACTGTACTATGCAGTGGTAACTGTGGTTAGGACACAGCTGATGGGCAAACTACAAATGAACACTTGAGTTCAGGAGCTTGATTCTTTTATCTCTTGTGGTGTTGGGACTTTAGTCCAGGGCCTCATGCATCTTAAGCAAGTGTTCTACCAATGAAATTCATCATCAGCTTGAGTATTGTGTTAGCTATCTGGATGTCAAGGTAGGAAATTGCAAAATCTAAAAGATATTTTTTTGTACTTTGGCCTTGTTATGGTTGATGTCTAGTTATCCCCCAAAGCCTCATGCAATCATGAGGTGGGGACTTCTAGAGTTTGAGATTGACTCATGATCCACTAAGATTATGTGTTTTAGTACTGATGGGATTATGGGTCTGAATACTGCTGGGACTACGAGTGTGGTCTAAGGCAGATACCCTAAGGCAGAGGGCCTGAATCTAATATAAAAAGAGGCAGAGAAACAGACTCACACTATTGCTCTCTGCCATCCTGGTTGGTTGGTTGCCTCCGCCGTGATTGTTGCTGTTCCACCACCATGAACTGGATGCTCTCTGCCCTGTTCCACTCAGCCTTGGGCCAGCTGAATATGACTAAAACTTCCAGCAACTGCGAGCTAAATAGACCTTGCCATCCTTCATTTTGAGTGTCGGGTATTTGTCCTAGCAATGAGTAAAAACTAACTAAGACAGGCCTTTACTTCACATAGCGATCCAAAAGCTTTAATGTGCAAGCTTTGGAGGATTTGTTGGAGCCTAGAAGGTTGAGCTGTGCCTCCTGATTTTCAAATTCAGCAGGGGTAGTGGTGACCATCTACTTTAAATTTCAAGTGAGTTCCCATAAAATGCTGATGCTGCTATTTGGGACAGCTCTTGTAGAACCCTATTCTAGATTAACTGCAAAGCTAAGCTCCGTGTGAGAAATTATGATCCATGGTTCAGCCAAGAAGTGGGTTGAGCTGCCCTGTGGGCATCAGTAGCTAGAGTTTCTAGCAGCAGTGATGGTCCTAATTATGGGAAAGGCAGAGTTCCAGAGAGAAGCCTATGGCTGAATTCTAGCTTGCATGTTGGGTACAATGGCAGAGTTTGTATGCTGGAGAAGATATATCAAGAGACTATTAGGCAGATTGTCAGGATGTTAGCAACTGCTCAGGACTGGCTGGGAATTAGACTGCCAATTAGAAAGCTCTTGAAAGGACCTTGGATACAAAAGGGGGTGCAGACAGAACTAATGTGGCATTGCCCAGGAGCTCTCCTCGAGCAGGCTTCATGAAACGAGACCAGTTCTAGTCCCATGTGGCAAGGCGGGGCTGTGTTGGCACTGACCAACTATTGATATGAGACAAACAAGGGATGTAAATCTGATAGCCATGTTTGAAAGAGGCCTGTGCAGGCTCTGCAATGATCAGAACTGAGGCAGGCAAGGCCTGTGTAGAACACACACACACACACACACACACACACGCACACACACACACACACACACACACATACGAGTTTCTCCAAATGATACTTTCTTTACCATGTGTGTTATACTTCATTCTGTTTTATTCTATTTATTCTGTCATGGAACATTGTTTCTTGAAAGCAACACCATTATTTTGGCAACAATACTTTATGATCCATTAAGGGAGGAGACTTGCTACTTGAAAGTAACCATCTAGAAGTTGTAGTCCATGCCATCTGAAAACTTGACCTATAACTAGTCCTCTTGTCTCCCATGCAGGAGTTGGCACATTGAAACCTGGCTAGGAAAGAAGAAGTCAGAGCCACTGAAGAAGTCCAACATTCTCTGGCTTCACAGGCCCTGCATTTTCACTTCCTGGTTGACTACTTTTTGTGTCAGCATCTTCTGTCACAGAACTTCCAGACCTCATGCCAGGGAGGGGTTTTGGGTTTGACATTTCCAACTACTTGAGGCAAAAGATTTTGTCCTCTAGACTTGGCCTGGGGATCCCCTTCAACTAGGCTAATCCGCCTTCCTTCAGCACTGAAGCTGGATTAGACATGAGAAAAAGATCAAGTTATGCATTCGAATCCTGTTGCTTTCCTTCACTGGATATCGGTATAATTCTTCTTGCTGAAAATCAGCTTTAGCCTTCTTTTTCCTTTCTTTCCTTCTCAGTTAAGTGTGGGAGACAATGGTGAAAGTACCTTTTTTATGTTAGAAATAATAACCCAGTAAGTGCAAATAACTTGCTACATTCCAATAGATAAACAAAAAATACTTGTGCAAGAACTGAATCAGTATTATCACTCACTAGCAAATAATTTCTATCATCTTCAGTAATTTTGGTGTTGAAAAAGATGCACAATAACTATCAATCCTTCCACCAAAGGTTTTGAAGGAGCAAATCTTGGTTAAGTGACCTATATGAAAACCTAACTTAAAAAACATGTTAGTAAACTTGAGCTTCGTGTTTCTACAACAATAATAAAACAAGGAGAGATATTAGAATAAAGGCAAAATGTCTCTTTCCACACTACCAAATCCATCTCTGTCAGGGGGTATTTTCTAGTTATTTTATAGCTTTATGGTTTATCATCACAATGGCTAGAATAATTCTTGTCTATGCCCTTCATCTCCCACGCTCTCACTTGCAATCCAAGAGGGGACTTTCTTGAGTAATCTCTTTGACTTTCTAAGCCAACTGTTCTTTGAAAATGATGACATGCAAGAGTTACTCCGAGGAATGTAGGTTTCCAGTTCCTTGCCTACCTACTCTGGGTGACTGATATGGAGCCAGAAACATCCGCGCCTTTAGCCTTATGGTTTTCTCCCTTTCTTTTCACTCTCCCACACACTGCTAAAGATGTGAAGGCAGGTCGTTCAAAGCCTCAGCTGCAGAGCAGTTAGTAAACAAGCAGCTTATTCCGAAGGATTGCCGCACTTTTTGCTCTGATGCGCCTGTTGATGACTTCATAACTAACGGAATCATGAACCTGATTTTGAAGTTTCTTCTCTAACTGGATTGATGGTCAATTTCCAAAATTTGCCTGTCCTCAAGCTCTGGCTGGCTTAGCAGAAGATGGCCAAATTCCAAAGCCAGCCCCACAGTGAGAACGGACAAATCAGCAGGGAGCAGAGTGACCGGAAATACCCAGGAGGAGTCCTGGCACCTGATGCCTTCTCATGGCAAGCGTGCCCTCACCCACCCCATGGAGGCACAGTCTCGCTCCCTTCTGAGCCACAGGTGGGAACTTCACACAGCAAAATATGAGACACAAGTTGAAAGTGAATTTTACCTCATGCAAAGAGGACAAATACAAAAATAAAATTAAACACGGGGTCATTTCCGATAGCATGTGCCAAAAGGGGATTTAAACAAAATAGAATAATCTTAAAAAAAAAAACAAAAACAAACAAACCCTACAACACACTTAAGGAAGGAAATGTGGTCAGTAGGAACTTGTCAGTTGGCTGTCTGGCTTTGTCTCAGAGGCCCAGAATAGACTACCAAGAACTTGGTTGAGGTAGAGAGGACACCTTTGTCTTTGGCATATCATTTAAGCAACAACAACAACAACGACGACGACAACAACAACAATGACAACAACAACACTCCACAGCATCTGGTGGAAAAACAAAAAGCTTCACCATGAAAACACAAAAGGAATGTCCCATAAGAGCAGAGCATTTAAATAAAGAATGGAATTTCTGTGCTTTGATTTATTCTTAGACAATTCATCTAGAGATATGTTTCTCCTACTCTTAGAGATCTGGCCACGAAGAATATTGAATCCCATGTTGGAAAGAAACTGTTTTGGAAGGTCTTCTTAGTTCCTTTTGGAGGTACAACAGGGGACAAACTCAGACACAGAGGGACCATTTGGCTGGCATTTCATCAGAAAAGAAAGGTTTAATCCCATCTAGTATTACATGCAGTTTTGCTCAGAATAAAGCAGCTGCCCAGGAAGAGACTGGAGCCCCAGCCCCTGGGAGCACACCTCTGTTTCCGCTGGGTCTCCTTCAGCGGAATCTGATGTGCCAGGCTGAGGACATATGCGAGTGCCACCCCAGGAAGAATGCACATTTATTTTCCTCTTATTTAATGTTCAAGCATGATTCTCCTCGCCAGATGGGTGAGAGAATCACTGACAGCCCAGTATAAATCTTCCGAGGGTTTATCAATCTGATTGAATTGAGAAGATAAAGTGGATTTTGTTAGAAATCCAATAAACTCTCTCCACCTCAAGGGATAATAAGGGCTGGTGCCAATTTTCTTCTTTATTACCACTCTGGTCTTTATTTTTAAATTCTTGCTTCTTTTCACTTCCTTTATAATACAAGACTCATTTATTCTCTAAAGATGTCAGGTGAATTTCAGTTCACTCCACCTAATTAGTTGAAGAAATGGGCTTTCTGCTGCAAAGATCTGAGCTTGAATATAGGCTGTTCCCCTACCTCACTGTGTGGTCCTGTGCCATGGTTTCCCATATAAGAAGCAAGATGAATCTTTACAGTAGTTGACAGAGTTAGAAGTCATGGGTGCTAAGCACTTAGTGTGATTTCAGGTCCAAAGAAATATTGGACACCCAGATTGAGCTCTGTTAGCTAAAGCTTCACTGTCAGGATGGAGGCAGGAATCGCTCCTAAGAGGAGGGAGATGCTAACTACCAAACACTTGGAACCACTCTGTAGAATTCAGTCTGTATTTGCTGTTACGTGACTCTGATGCTGGCAGAGCCAGGTCTGTGAGCTTCTCTACACCTTGCGATATTACATTTGCTACTGCACAGCAATCAGAAAATTCCAAGTCTTAGCTCAACACGCAGTGATAGGCACAACCAAATGCTGTTTTGTTTTAATGTGCTGCTTCAGATATCTGTATCTTAAAAAAAACAAGTGTCTGGGTCTACCAGACATGTCTGTTGGAGCTCAGCAGAGCTGTTGTTGACTATACACCATGGTAAGTCTATCAGGCAGAGATTCACAGTTAACCTACTAAAGACATGTGATTTTAATTGCTTTTCGTCACTAAATCAAGCATTTGGCTAAGATGAAGGATTTCATTTAATCACTACCAATGTTTATTCTTTCTGGAGAAAGTGAAGGCCATCTTTAGAACGAAATACCAAAAAAAATGAGAGCAAATTTTAAAATTCACTAGAAAATAGAGTTCATTTCATGATTGTATTTCCAAGAATTAACACTGAAGGTACAGAATTTCTTCTAGAAGGCTGGGGATATAGCTCAATGGTATAAATGCCTGCCTGGCAAGTGCAGTGCTCTGAAT
>PVKN010016089.1:0-18071 GCA_004027915.1 Capromys pilorides
TTTCACTGGGGTTTACAAGTCAGGAGGATGGCAAGTTCGAGCCCAACTTGGACAACTTAGAGACCTAGTGGGAACTTTCATCTCAAAGTTTAAAATTCAGACAGGATCCAGGGATGTCGCTCAATGCCTTGGCTCTCTATTCAATCACCAGTACCCTAAAAAAATTGTAATGCTGCTAGCATGGGGATCTGAGCATCTGAGGATGATCCTCCTCCTCCTCTTCTCCCTACAGGAATGCCTGGGGTGGGCTGAGGGCCATGCCAAGAGGAATCATGAATCAAGGTTCTCTCACCCGCTGCTCCATGGCACGGCGTCCAGCCCATGTGGACAGAGCCCTGCAGCACAGGTGAACAACTCAGCCCAAGGCAGCTCTGCCCTATGTGGCGCCTTGAGATCTTCCCTGGCAGCACTTGTTTTTCAGGGGAAAAGTTCACACTAGCTTAACATGGTAGGAAAAGTGCGGAGTGCATTATATTCCGTACAACAGAATACTGTGTTCTGAATAACAGCTTAGCAGTCCTCACACCTGGGCTTTCTTCCCAGTTCTTGTGCTGTTTGCCCAGACAACAAATTAAATGGCCGTTGGCTGTGGTTCTTTCCCCGAGTCAGCTTTCTCCCTCTGGAACGTAGGGCTGGGGGTTTGTTAGCCCAAGGCCTGGCCTGTGGCACACGTACAGAAAACCTTCATTGAGTCTTCGACTTATCTTTGGATGGAGGTCACTTTGCTATTAATTTATGAACACGTCAGTAATTCTTGTGCTGATAATATTGACAAGAAGCAAAGTCTTAGAAAATCCAACTGACACAGGGAGGTGCCATGTGAATTCTGGTTGCCTCCAGCCTAATTATTTTCATTATATTCACGATTGGCCTACTGTTCTAAGTCTGTGATCCTACATGTAAAGCTCTGAGATTCTAAATAGTTAAAAGAAAAAAAAAAAAAAAAAACAACTGTAGCAACTGTTTGGATATTTATACTGCAGGAGTGTGTGTGTGTGTGTGTGTGTAAACCCAGACTAAATATAGAATCCTCATTATTTGTGTAAGCTACTTAAGAGAAAGGATTGTAATTTTTATCTCCCTAGCAAAAGTTGTTATTGCTCATTCCCTCCCGGAGCTATGTATAAATTATGAACGGTTTCAAAATCCTCTTAAAAAATATTTTCCCTGAAATAATGTTTTTACTGACCTAGAAAATTTTTCTTAGCTGTTGCCGTACTCCACATTTCTTACTGATGATGTATGTGGTAATGATGGCTGGGAGCGGAGAAGCTTCGGGAAATACACACAGTGGTGATGTTTTACTAACACAAATGTAGCGCTGGCTGGTAATCATAATTTAATTTTTAAGTAAAACTCTGATTTTCCAGAGTGTCATTTCCTTAAGCCTCGCTCTTTACAGTCCCAAACTCTGCGAATTTACACAGCTGCTTTGAGGCTTTGCATATTTCCTTGTTTGGGGTCCTTTGATTTTTTTTTTTTTTTAAAGAGTATTTTTACACGGAAATAAAGCACAACTATTAACACTAGCCTCAGGGGGGAAGAAACGAACAGCCCTACAGCTTAAAACACTTCAGCGATTTGCTTTTAAAGTCTTTGCACATCCTTTAGAAGTTACAAAAATAAAATCCACTCTGCCAAAGAAGAAAGAAAGAAAGACTGAGGACAAACTGTCAAGATTTTAGAAAACGATTGCGTAAGTGCAGGTGTTAATACGGGGTGCTTCCTAAACAGCCACTATTTCAGTGTTGTAGACTCCTCTCTTGCACAGGGGCCACTCTGTCTCTGTCTGTCTGTCTGTCTGTCTGTCTGTCTGCCTGTCTCTCCCCCTCCCCGCACTGTGCATCAGCACTGCCCAGAATGCTTTCCCTATGGTCCACCCCTGGCCACAGCGCGACATGCTATCTCCTGACAGAGAGCGAATTGATGGGCCACGTTCTCTTACTCTGGCACTAGACAGCAGTAAAAGGCAACTGTAAGGAGCAATTCCTCTTTACCTTGCTTGGAGCCACCCTGATCTGGACAGCCATACACACATCCACTTCCCGGAGGGCACCAGAGCCACATTCCTCACACCCACAGCATCCCGAGGAAGATGCAGCCCTCACCGCGAGCTGTTCACTTGCTCCTGGAGTCTAAGCAGTGTAGGCTGACTGGATTACACGCAGAGCGGCAGAAGCCATCTGTGAGCGCCGGGTTAAGCTGCTGAGCACCAACGAGAATGTCCTTAGAACACAGCTAAGCGCTCCTCTGTTTTGTAGTCAGGTCAAATTTGAAAGATGAGTTGGTTGTTTTTAAGTAGTGTTGGAAGTAGGCAAGCGTGTGGACTACTCACTGGCTGAGGAGAAAATGCCAGCTCCTTCTTGGACTTGAGACATGGACATTCAGCTAGGACGTCTAGGGGCTGCACCTAAGAGACACTGCTGCCCGTCATGAGGAGGCCTGGCTGGACCTCTGTTTCAGGTGATTGAACCTAGCGCCTTTGCATTGAGCGACATCCCTGGATCCTGTCTGAATTTTAAACTTTGAGATGAAAGTTCCCACTAGGTCTCTAAGTTGTCCAAGCTGGGCTCGGACTTGGGATCCTCCTGACTTGTAAACCCCAGGGAAAGCATATCAGTGTTGACAATGACGAGAGTCAGTGTGTCCACTGAGTGAAAACCCTGCGCATGTAAGCTGAGTATGCGCATCCTGCATTAGTAGAGCACGCTGCCCTGCTCTGGGCTCTCCTTCCTTTTCCACCTTCTCTTCTTTTCATTCACAATCTGTTGATTGAGTCTGTACAAGGGCAAGCATTATTTGGGGTGTGGAGGATTGAATGAGTTGCTGAGCAGGTGGAGGAATGAGCACTTCCAGGATAAGTGTGCAAGGACT
Organism: Capromys pilorides; assembly: GCA_004027915.1. Taxonomy (NCBI): domain Eukaryota; kingdom Metazoa; phylum Chordata; class Mammalia; order Rodentia; family Capromyidae; genus Capromys; species Capromys pilorides. Next base: position 2,875 of record PVKN010016089.1, read on the forward strand.
CCAGTGTGGCCGGTCGGGTCTGTGAGACGTGTGCATGCAGCTATGGAAGCACAAGGAGGGGCAGGAACTGATTTGGTCCTGGATTTGGGGTGGAGAGGGGTGAGATGCTGATGCAGGAGCCAGGCCTCAGGAATATACAGCAATCTGTGTGCTTTCCAAGTTTGCTGTTAAGCTGATGAAATACATACATGTGTAATTTTATAGGTATCTGCATGTACATACGCATGTATGCTTTTCACTCAGAAATGGCAGTATAGAGTAAATGTAGAAATTCCTCACATTCTCAAATTCTAAATTGAATCTCCTGTCATTTCATCATACTTTCAAGTATCTTCAATCCCTTTGTGTTATTTGTATCCAGAATGGTTCTTTATTGTAACCTAACTGAGCTTTTCTTTCATAAAATAGCCATTCTCAAACTATTAGGGATCAAGGAGGTATTTTCAAGACAATATGAGCTTATATCCACAGCTATTGATATTAAATCATTAGGGTCAGATATGACTTTAATTTCATAATAATATTAATTTCCTAAAAGCAAGAGGATCCACACAGCACATTGCATTACATGCTCAAGGGGCCTGCAACTTGGCTCTGTGCTCAAAAACACTGTGTGGCCAGCACAATATGCAAATATTTTCAAGCCAGATAGACAAACACTGGAAAAAATTTTATGTCAATTTTTATTGGCTACCAAACTTTCTTCGATCAGGTAGTATTCTGCCATTAAGGACTATAGAAATAATATTTATAGATTTTTTTAGAGTTTGCATTCATGGATAAGGAATTGCAAAAAAAAAATATATACACTGAATTATCAGAATCTGCAGACTATTGCTGGTGACAGAATTCTTGTTGAATGAAACTAAATTTGGTCTAATGCTGCTTCTGTACCAGCAAACTGCAATCTAACTTGGTGGGTAACCCAACTCCAATCTAACAAAGAGCATATTCTTGTAACAAGTAGCTGAGTCTCAGCCAATCCCAGCAGCTGAGCTGTAGCCAATCATAGGCTGCTGAGCGATCAGACCATGTCCATATAAGGCAAATACCTTATCACACCATGTCCAAATAAGGCATTTGCAGCCAACCCAGCTGTTTCAGTACTTTGCTTCCTTTTTCTAACTACAAATACTTTCTGCTCACATTGCCAGGTGGAGCTACCTGAGCTCTCCTGGTTCTGAGAGCCATCCTATTCATAAATCTTTCTTTGCTCAAATAAATTCTGCTGAATTTAATTTGTCTAAAGTTTTTCTTCATACATTCCAAGTATAATTTAAAATGATATGGTAAAGATCAAACTGCTGCTTTAACAAAGCCAAATTCACCATAAGAAATAGAAAGTAAATTTCCTTTGTCATTGGGGCTATCCTTTGTGTTCATGCTATTGTAGCTGGCTTTGCTTTGGAAGTCTCGTATTTTTATTTTTACTGGTGTTTTCTCATCCATTTTTCTTTTCCAGGGCCTTCTACCACACCTGTTCACTGCTGTCTTAAAATTAAAATACTGTACAAGATATCACTAAAGCATAAAAGAATTACAAACAAGCAGGATCTAGCTTATTGCAATAGTCCATGGAAATAATAAAGTTAAGAGTGATTTTGGTTTATAATTAATGAAATTGCCTGTAGATTTTGGTCTATGTTGAAGTGAATATATATATATATATATGTATATATATATATATGTATATATATATATAATAGTTCCAATATATATACTATATATATATATTAACAATATATAAGAAATGTACAATGATTTCACCTTTTCATATTTCTTGAGCAGCAAATTATATCCTAAAAGACAAAATCACAATAAGGGTCCATGCCTTAACTACTAAAGGCATGACATCAAAATCTAGGTGGCCTGGACGCTTGGCTGTAAATATCCAACACTTATTAGACAGCACTGTTTATGGTCCCTCCTGTACTTCCAAACCAAGGCTAATAATAGCCTGATTCAGACTGTTGAGCTTCAGTATCTCATCTAACCTACTTTTTTTTTCTCTATTTTTAGGGAATGGGCTACATGGTGTTCAGGTTCTCACTACTAGATCAGACTTGTAGTGATCTGCCTGTTTACCTCCCCCCAAGAGCTGGGATTAGAGGTGTGCACCACTACGCCCAGTCACAGTTGCAGTCTCAGTGTGCTCCGGGGGTGGACCGGGCACGGCAGGCCCTGGGGATTGAACTCCTGGTCCCTGCATCTGCTTGCAGGCACTTTAACCATTTGAGTCCCAAGCAGTGCGATCGCGCTGCTGAGATTTTATGTCGAGAAAACCCAGCACATTTCGAACATTGTGCACAACTGACAGTGCGTTACCGATTGTTGAAGTCGTGTGCTCAGATTTACTGACGCAAGTACACGGAGATATTGCTTTACTCTTAACTATTTCCTTGTAGATTGTGTATGCATTTAAAACCATGTGGTTGATTATGTTAAAGGCTACCTTTTTCCAATATTTAACTGATCTTCTTTCATTGAGATAGGTATACAGCATTTTATCCGATTCATCGATGAAAAATAAACAAAGTGCTATTGCGCTGCTTGGTATTTCTTGACATAAAATAAAACAAGCGCTATCACGCTGTTTGGGTCTTTTTTGTACTCATTTAGAGAAAGCACGGTTGCGCTGTTTGGGATTCTTCGACAGTGTTTTTTCAATACCCCCTGGGACTCAAATGGTTAATCTGCTGATCTATTTGGCCCTCTGTAATCTACTTTTAAGTCAGCTGACTTCATGTGGGGTCCTAAACTCCTTATGGTAGAGTGTAAGAACATTAAGATGATAAAGAGAAGTAAACACCCCACATCCACTTAAAAGTGTTGGACAGGGCTTCTGGGTTAGCTCAGTTGTTAAAAGCACCTGTTTGGCAAACTCAGGCACAGGGAATGGTGGTTCCGTCCCCAGCTAAAAAGCCTGGGCTAGCTCCCAAAAAAATCCTTGAGGGCCAGCCACATAGCTGAGTGGATTAAGGCACCTGCTTAGGCAGACACAGGGGCCAGGGTTTGATTCCCCGGCCTGCAGTGCTGGGCCGGCACCCAGGCATACTGAGAGAGATTGAAACTGGATGTGGTGGGGTGTGGCTATAATCCCAGCAGTTGGAAGGCTGTAAACAGGAGAATCACTACGAGTCTGATCTGTGTGGTAAGACCTGAACACCCTCTAGACCCTGTCCTAAATGCAGGGGAAAAAAAAAAATGTTGGGAAAGAACTGGAAATGTAATACAGTGAGTAAAACGGTAAAAATAAACACTGAATGATAAACTTAAAGCCCCGATTCAATTCATATGAATGGGAAGAAGAGATCGGAAAGCCATGAGGAGGGAGATGCTACCCCAGGTAAGAGAAGCACCGGGCAAAGGGAGCAAGTGCTGCGTGGTGAGCTCCTCCTCCATAGCGAGCCTCGAAGCCAACCAGGTGGAAGGTTGATCCGCGGCCGCGAAGCTCCAACAGGCGCGTTGTGTCTTGGTTCAAAATAAAGCAGCACTGTTCCCAAGCTGCTTTGCGAAAACTAAAGTTAGCACATGAGGAAAGTTATTGTTGTATCAATTAAGAATGAAAGATTACAGATATCTATTGGCTTACTGGAGAAAATTTGGAATTTGATTTTCTACCTGAGACCAGGAAGGATTCGAGTTTTAGGAGTATTTTTGTGACAAAACAGGAAGTCTTTATCATGAGACCAAAGAAGAAGGAAAAGTAGAAGAAGAATGAAAATTTCAAGATTTTTGATGTCAATAGAGTAAGGTGATTGTGATGCTACAGATAAGAATGCCAAGCTTATAAAAATAGAAATGCTGGATTCAGCATCCAATATTTTAGTGTCAAGTCCTACTTTAGTGATCAGAATCACCTAGAAGTCTTTGTTAAACAGATTAAAGATCCAACCCCCCCTGATTTTCTGATTAAATAATTCCATGTATGTATGTATGTATGTATGTATGTATTTTTAGGGATGAGTCTACAGGGTGTTCAGGGTCTCACTACTAGATTGGACTCGTAGTGATTCACCTGTTTACAGCCTCTCAAGAGCTGAGATTACAGGCGCATGCTACTACATCCAGTCTTAATTGCCCTTTCAGGGCGCCTGGGGCACGGGTGGGCACAATAATTTCTGACGTTTATTATTAAGTAATTTCGAACATCATTAATTTCTGATCTGATCTAATATTACTAAATAATTTCACTATTAAATAATAATGTAAAGGGTGTTTGCGCTTCTGGGTGGGCATTGTGAGAACCATTGATTGAAGCCGTATCTTTTGAGACGGCTACAGTGGTGGAGGTGGGGATGGAAGGGAGGGGCCAGAGACTTCCGTGTGGGGTCTGCCTGCTCCCAGGTCATTGCTGAAACTCTGGAAATTTCTACCGTGTAGCGCTTTGCAGCATAGGCAGGCCCTCTACTAGGTCCCCTTAATTACATGGCTGGCTTTAAAGTGAAATCAACATGCGGTCTCTGAAAGTCGGAAGAAAAGGGACTGAAAGCTTAAGAAATACAAGCATATTCTGCGCACAGAAAATGAGTGTAGAAGGGCGGATCGGAGCGCAGCTTTCTAAGGAGACAGCCTCAGTGGGGAGCGCAATCAGGCGCTCTGGGGGAGGCGGGGAGGGCTGCGCGCCAGGTCCTTGACAATCTATTCTAGAAATTTCCCCTCACTCTCTGCGAAGAAGCAAAAAGCTGAAAAGTTAAAAGGAAAAGTTAATTCGTCTACTTTGTATTTTAATTATTGTCAAGTACCCAGGTGCTTAAGTGAAGAGTTTCATGTACGTATAAATTACTTGTGTGCGCTAGCATATTGGTAGAAGTCTAAATGAGATGTTGTTCCATTTAAAATTTAAATAATTCCCTTGAGAGAATGCCAACCAGATTGCTTCATCGAGAAACCAATGCATAAAGATGTATTTATTTACGTGTTAACGCGTTCAGCAGCGCCAACAATTTTCCCTTGCCTGAAATCTCAAGTCATGTGACCCGATGATGCGCCCCACCCCCACCCCCTCCCCACCCCCATGCCATGGCACAGAGAAATGACCAGCATGGGGGTGGCTTCCGAGTGTCTAATTGAGTGGCCCTTTTCTGCTTTCAGACATGGTGATGACAAAACACGCCGCTTCCTTGTTCTGAGAGTCCTCAGCCGGGCCTCAGCTCGTGCTTGCCACAGAACTGCAGACTCAGATCCACCCGAACAACTTTTTGTTTTTAATGGTGACCGAGTAGAGGGAAGTTCGCCTGAGACTGCCGGGCCCTGACGACGATGCGGCGCAGCAAACCTCGCTCTGTGCCTGGTGTCTGACTGAGTCATCCGGGGCTCTGGGGGAGCCGCTGACGGCCAAAATGAGCAGACTCCTCGCTCTCCTATTCCAAGCGCGTTTACCTCTTGCAAGCCTAATTTACCGTTCAAGGAGGGAAGAAGGATGTTCAAGTAATCTTCTAATACCTGAAGATGCACAGCTTCTCTTTGCCAGTTCAGGAAAATATTGACTAAAACAGAATATGTATTTTTTTTTTTTTAAGTCCCTAGAGTTTCTTGGATATAAACTGTTAAAAAAATAAATAAATAAATAAAAGCAACAACAATATGATGAGTTAGGAGTGAATGAATCAGAAACATACGGATTAAATTTTCCCTGAAATTTGCATGGATTTGGAAGTCATGCAGAAAAGGGCCTTTGGCAAGATGCAACTGGGATTTTAGTGAACCAAAAACATTCGAGAAATAATCTGAGCAGTTTGGGTACACACAAAACAGCATAAAATTCTTTAATTTTATAAACTGCACAATAATTAAAAAAAAAGAGGATTAAAATTCACCTAATTAAAATTTAAACTCGCATAGCTCCATGTCTTGGAAAACATGCTTATCTACAAAGTTTGCTAGTTGCTGTTCAAGCAGGATTCTGCGCTTTCATTAGGGGTAAATCGAAATCAGAGACAGGCAAACGGACTGAAGGCTGCCCTGTGTACAGATGCTGCAGGAGGAGAGCCATGGTGCAGTACATGAAGAGGATGTGTGTTTTTTTCATGGCTATCTTTCACCCTTGGCCTAGAGAAATTAAGAGAAACAACAACTATAACTAAAACATATTTTAAGAAAAACACCCCGCGATGCTCATCTGCATACATTATTAGGCTGAGCTGGGTGCCGTTTCAGCACATGGCATGTCTCTCAGACGGGGTAAGATTGCTGTAAAGACTCCTGGTACTGTAAGAACAAGAAAGCCAGAGCCAAACTTATTTTAACTTTGGATCTTTCAATGGTCAAAAGAAGCTTCAAGTTGCTTTATAACCGTGTGTGAGGTCATTAGCAAAGTGATGAATGAAGAAAGTACGTTCTTTTTTGGTCAAACCCTCTGTCTGATGTTTTCATTCTGCCACTTTCTAGCCTTAGGAAAGATCCTAGCGAAACATTATGCCCAATGCGTTATCGGGTAGATCAAAAACTAGCTCTGGCATCTTATTCAATAATTACATTAGCATAGAAGCTTAGAAAGGAGCATAGGCATTTCCTGAACAGTCACTGTTGATATTTAGTCAAGGGGTAAAGAAAAGGGTTAGAATGCACACCGAGAACTGTGACAGGGATGGAGATAGAGAGTGTGCTAATCTTTGTACTGTCCAATCTGTACAGCTGAAATTTAAATCTATACTACCAGCATAAGCAGGAATGCTAAAGGGCGAGGGATTCTAGCCCAGTGGTGCCTGCTTGGCAAGCGCAAGGTCCTGAGTTCAATTCTAAGTTCCACAAAAGAAAGGATACTAGAAAGCTCAATTTACCCTACATTTGTTCTTAACTTTGGTTAAGTGAATTCATTCTTTTATTTGGTAAATTGCCTCTGGATCTGCCAAAGATGGGTTCATTTGAGTCTATCTTAAACACTGTGCTTTGTGACTAATAAGCTAATAGCAAGGGCAGATTTTAAGTGGAGCCCAAGATGAAGAGGGAGCCCTTTATGAAGCAGGTCCTGCTATGTGTGTACATTATTACTTAGGCAAACTAAATTAACTGCATAAATAACATTTAAATATTTGAAAGTCAGTCCCTCTGACTTCCCTGCCCTGGCAAAATCACATCATATGCAGAAAAAAGAAACTTTGAAAGAGCCAATAGCAACGCAGCAGGGATGCTTTTCCTCAGCAGGTGGTAAGAGAGACTCAAAATAATGCTGAATTTCTCCACGGCTTTCTTTAGAGTAAATTAATATCCATCCAAGTGGGTATATATAGGCATTTATGTTTCCAGAGAAGTCCTAAAACATTTGAGATAGCTCTGTGGACTAAGCATTTGCTTTGGCAAGCATAGGGACTGGGGTTCAAGCCCCTGTTTGCATGCTGCACTGGCCCTGGCCCCGGGTGTGCTAAGCCAGCAACCAAGTCTAGGATTGGTGGCACCTGCCTATAACCCCAACACTACAGAAGCTGAAAATAGAGGGATCACTCCAAGTCTGAGCTCTTAGTGAGACCCTGTACCAACTACACACACAAAAGGCCAGCCAAATAGCTCAGTGGATTAAAGTGCCTACAAGCAGGCACTGGGGCCAGGAGTTCGATCCCCAGGCCTGCCGTGTCAGCCCTGTCTGGCAGGCATGCTGAGATAGCAATTGAGACTGGGCATGTGCATCACTTTGAGTCTGATCTAGTAGTGAGATCCTGAATACACTATAGACCTTCCCCCGCCCCCCAAAAAATACACACACACACACACACAAAAGAAGCAGATCTAAGAACTACTGGAGTTAACATTCACAAGACACATATAAAACCTTTTCTCTTGAAAACCTTCATGTGTGTGAGGAAGATGACAATAAACAAAATGGAAGAAAATGAACTAAGGCATCATGAGTCCACATAGAAATGTAAAAATTGGGTGATACTCTGGCATGTTGGATGTCTACTTTAAGAGGAAAGATAATCCGAGATCTGACACACACAAGGAAGACAAAAGGAGGGGCATCACAGGCAGAGAAAGAGCTGAGTGCAAAGGTCACAAGGTGGCAGAGAGTGGGGCATATTTGGGGAAAAATAAAGGCTAATGGACAGGAAAATAGTGCCTGGTGGTGGAAAGAGATGCGGCCATACAGGTTGGTTACCCGTCCTGGAGGCCTTTTCATCATACAACAAGACATCGAACAGTTCTTCTCTAAGAGCGATGAGAAACGAATGAAGTTTTCCAACGAGTGATTTGACCCGTATCCTAGAGGATCCTCTGGCCACTGTGCTGTGAGTGGGACATCGTACAGGTGCAAAAGTACAAGCAGAGAAATGTTAGACCCAGGCAGTGAAACAGGCAGGACAGATGGCAGCTTGGCCGTGGAGGTGGCAGCGGAGACGAGAGCAGCTGATGCACAGGCAGCAGCCTTGGAAGAGGACCACAGGTGTCTGATGAATTGTGCAGGGTGTGGGGCTTCCTGCCAAGCCTCAGCTCCTTTGGCACTGTCACCTTCCTGGGCTAGACAGCACTGCTTGTATGACATTTAAGTCTTCACCGCCACTTCCCTTATTATTTTGTGAAGCAATAAAAATTGGAAAACTGGAAGTGTTGCTATTAGTGATAAAAAGTTTGGGCTTCATCAACGCACTGTCTCAACACACAGACAGATATTAGGCATGTTGAATGCAACACATTTTAGCCTCAATTGGCTTCTTCATTAAATCTGAAGCAGTTAGCGGTGCATTGAGTTTTGAGAAATGGAAGAAAATTAATGACTGTGTGCAAAGTTTATGGCAGTATTGCTGAAACTTCTTTTTTAAAAGAAAAAATATGTTTACAAAATTGAAATCTCTTTGATCCTGGCACCTCTCTGTTGCATTTAAGTCCGTTGTTCAACTTGAGACTTTTTTTTTCAAAGTTTTTGCATGTTCTTGATACCCTTCCTATTTTTGTGTTTTCTGAATGCATACCTCATCCTTCAGAGGCTATCAGTTTGTAGTAAAAACACTATGTATTTTTTTTTTTTTTGCATGCAATCCAGAGTACATTTATTTATGTGGTTAAAATATCTGTTGGGCTATAACTATGTCCTGGGCATATTTCTATATGATTAGGTTGTAAAAATGAACAACATAGATCAGATCCAGTACTTGTCCTTATATGATGTATTCATCAGCTTTTCCATCGCTGAGCTAAAATATGGAATGTGTAAGTTGACGCTGTCACCTTCCTGGGCTGGACAGCACTGCTTATATGACATTTATGTCTTCATTGCCACTTCCCTTATTATTTTGTGAAGCAATAAAAATTGGAAAACTGGAAGTGTTGGTGTTAGTGATAAAAAGCTTGGGTCTCAGGAAGGCACCATCTCAACACATGGATGGATATTGGGCAGACAGATATGAGGCTTTCAGGTATTAGGAGCAAAGAGCTCTTTGGGTTCAGTTTTGTACATCTCAGTCTATGGTCAGCTGGGCACAAACATCACAGGACAAGGACGTAAGGGAGCAAGACTGCCCACATCATGGCAAGCAGGAAATAGAATGAGGGCGCAAAAGGAAGAGGCCCAGTCATCAAGGCCGTGCCCAGGACTGCCTTGGACTCTCCCAGAAGTGTGCCTGGAAGAGTTGACAATCAAGATGAACCATCAGCTGGGACCGGGTGGTGACTGTAAATGTGAGTAACAGAAAGTGATAGATTGGCGACAGGCAATGTCCAGGTGCCTTAGGAACACAGAAAGACTAAGAAGGCAAGGGACATGTGGGAGGGAGAGCCGTCAGGCAGCACTGCTGGGGCAGGTAACACCTGGGCGGAGGCCCAGGCTGGAGTGTTTGCTGTGGAGCTCATCTAGGAGAACAGCGCACCTGGTGAAGGCACCAGCCCGGACACTCGTTCACTTGCTGCGCACTTGTCACACAGCGGGCTTTCCTCTCTGCAGCAAGGCATGGCATGATGGGAAATCTGCTGCAGAGGTAGGAAATTATGCTGACGCTTTAAAAACAGGCTGTGGAAAGGAGACAACTGCGAAGGTCAAACATGGAAATAAAGAGGAAGCGAACAAGAAATTAAATCTTCTTATCTGAAAACTAGACACAGCGGATGCACTGTGCAAGCGAACCCCAATGTCTGCACCACACAGAAACAAGGAAAAGCAGATGGTCAGCCTCACTGAGCAAGGACAAGGCCAGCCACACCTACTCGTTACTGAGACAGGTGAAACATTTTGTATCTGAATAGGTATCTGGATACAGAGTGGCCAGAGGATCCTCTAGGATACGGATCAAATCACTCATTGGAAAACCTCATTAGTTTCTCATTGCTCTTAGAGAAGAATTGTTCAATGTCTTATTGTGTGATGAAAAGGCCTCCAGAACAGGCGACCAACCTGTCTGGCCTCATCTCCTGCCACTGCCAGGCACTATTTTCCTGTCCGTTAGCCTTTATTTTTCCCCAAATATGCCCCATTCTCTGCCACCTTGTGACCTTTGCACTCAGCTCTTTCTCTGCCTGTGACACCCCTCCTTTTGTCTTTCTTGTGTGTGTTAGATCTCAGATTATCTTTCCTCTTAAAGTAGACATCCAACATGCCAGAGTATCACCCAATTTTACATCTCTATGTGGACTCATGATGCCTTAGTTCATTTTCTTCCTTTTTGTTTTGTTTTTGTAATTTAGGGAAGGGTACACAGGGTCTTCAGGGTCTCACTAGTAGATTGGACTCATAGTGATCTGCCTGTATACAACCTCCCAAGAGCTGGGATTGTAGGCGAGCGCCACCATGCCCAGTCTCAATTGCCAGCTCGTTGTGCCCCGGAGGCGGGGCCAGCAAGGGAGGGCAGGCCAGGCCCAAGGATCAAACCCCTGGCCCCTGTGCCTGCTTGAAGGTGCTTTAGTCCATTGAGCTATTTGGCTGGCCCTTTGCTTTTGGTTTATTATCATTTTGTTTATTATCATTTTGTTTATTATCATCTCCCTCACACAAATAAAGCTCTTTGACAGGAAAGTTAAAGCTTACCTCATGGGTAGTTCTTAGATTTTCTTCTTCGTGTGTGTGTGTGTGTGTGTGTGTGTGTGTGTGTGTGTTGTATTTGATACAGGGTCTCACTACATAGCTCAGACTCAGAGTGATCCTTCTGTTTTCAGCCTCCCTAGTGCTGGTATTATAGGCAGGCGCCACTATGCCCAGACTCGGTCTGGCTCAGCACATCCAGGGTCAGGGTCCTGTAGCATGTGAATAGCAGATTAAACCCCAGTCCCTATGCTTGCCAAAGCAGGCACTTAGTCCACTGAGTTATCCTGTCAGCCCTCTTAGATTTTGTTTACACAAAACAAAGTGGATTATATTGTTAACAGGAAGAGCATGTCAGGAGTATGATAAATGCTAACAGACTGCCTTTGACTATGAGATTCACTTTTATCCAAATATGCAAACTAATTGTGGAGACCAAATGCATGTGAAGTATTATAAAAAGCTCGGTATGTAAACAAGTAGAAACCGAAGTTCACATGAGAAAGCCTTTATTGTGGTACCTGACACACGCTAGGTGCCAAAGTTTGTTCGTTGGTGCATATGCTGATCACTCATTGCCCACTAATCACTGTATGCATGCATGTACTAGATACAATTCCCTAAATCCAGGGGCGTAGGCAGACACTAATTATAAAGGGGGCACGTCTTCACAGAGGGTTAAAAATTAAATCCGTCATAACTGAAAAAGACTAGAAAAGCTGGTCTGACACAGATCAGCTTTTCAGCCTTCCAACATTCAATAGTAACCAACCCAGCAGTCACTTAAATGGCCCAGGATTGAATGCATGTAACACAAAATCTTTTCTAAGAAGAAAAGTTTGATAGAAGCTTGTTAGACAGTGCGTCATGTGCTTGATCTTTGCATCACCACTGATTGTCAAAGCTCTTAAAAGTGGGAGTTAAAGAGCTGGGAAGATAGCTCCGTGGCACAAGTGCCTGCCTGGCAAGTGCAAGGTCATGAGTTTGAACCCTGGTCCTGCCAAAAAAAAAGTGGGAGTTAATCCTAGAAGTTTACTAACTCCGTAATATTGGAAAATGAATCTAAACACTCGATGTATAGCAAATCACCCCAAAACTTGATGCAATAAGATAGTGACTTATTAACCTCACAGATTCCAAGTCAAGAGCTGGGGAGCTGCAACCATTAGATTAGCTTAGGACTCTCTCATAGCTGTCAGCGACTGTCACTAAAGGCTTGGTGGGGCCTGAGTCTCCACAGCCGACATGGCTCCTTCACGAGTACAGGAAGCAGATGGCTGGCCTCGGGCCCTCCCTGTCTAGCCAACTCTAGTTAGTGCACTCAGAGTGTAGCTGCAGCTTCCCCAGAGTGAGCAATGCTCAAGGTAGGGTGGGTGTCAACACTGTCACCACGCTGAGAGTCCTACGTGATTATCTCTGTGTTCTTCCACTCACCTGGGGCCAGTCATCATTCAGGGCGGGAGGACACTAGGTTAGGGAGTGAACACCAAGGCCCATCATTCAGGTCTGTTTTGGAAACTGATTAAAATAACAGTACTAAATGCTAATATTTGCATACGTGATACGGTTCGAGGATGACAAAGGATCAAAAAAGAATTTCCCGTGATTGAATTAAGAAAGTTGAAGAAAATACACCAAACCGGTATATTTTTAAATAAAACTCATAACTATAGCACTGTCATCAGAGGACACAAAACTGTTCAAGCCACAGCAAATTCCAAATGTCCCGTGGATAGGGTTCCTCATTCATCCAAACACTCAGCTCAATAGAGTTTATCAGATCATTGCTGTATATATGGATCTAAAAATGTGAGTTGTCTACCTCTTTGTAGATGTAACTTAAGTCAAGAAAGGCCTGGGTACTTTTGACCCAGAAGTTACAGAAGGAAACAACTTTCTGCACAGATTGCTGCTTTGAAAAATAATTCCAAAAAGCATCTTGGAAGGCTTGGACTCATTTCCCGATAGTTTCCACTGTTCCCTCCAGTGCAAACCGCAGTCAACACCAGGAGGTGGGAAAGGCACCCGTGAGCTCGACTTGAAGGATCACCAAGCGCAAAGCCTGAGTTTACGTTTTATTTAAGGGACACACACAAGCGCACACACTGTGCACATGCGCAGCTCAGGCTAACGCGCACATCCCTAGGAAGTACGGTGTGGGCAGTGAGTGGGACAATGGCATTTCGATCTTCAGGTTCTTCTTTGAAGGTCAAGTCCAGATAACGCTAACGCAAGCAGAGGGGAGACAGGAAACAGGCTTTACCAAGTTTGGACTCAGTCACCACTTTACAAAATCTAAGTTCAGAATCAGCTTAAGTTTTCCAAATCTTTCCAGGTTTTGCTTTGCTTAGCACTAGGGAATGCATCATTCCAGTAATTTCAAGAAAGGAATTGAAACAAGACCAGGAGGAGGAAGAGAAGGAGGAAGGGGAGGGCAGATAGCAGCAACAATTCATGAAATAACTTCTGCAACTTCCTAGAAAACAAGCAGGGTGGGTAAAACAACTCTATGCTAGTTTGATTGCTAACGCCGTCATATCTATAATAGGATTATTACTTTTCAGAACGTGAGCAGTTTCCAACGGATGGGAATAGGAGATGTTTGGTGAGGTTCTTTGGAGTTTACCAAGGTATTTGAAAACTATCTGGAAGTAAGTGAGCCCAAACTACCTCTGAATTTACAAAAGATACTGTGTTACAAAACTGAACATATTCAAAAGTTATGAAAAGAACCATTCAATAATCCCATTTCAGACAGCCATGATGTGGACAGGTGTTCCATAAATAAGTCCATGAGCTCAATATTTGCATTTCCAACTGGTCTTCTGGCGGAAGGCAGTCCTAGTGGCGCTTGAGTCCAGCAACTCAGCTGAGCCTCATTGAATATTTATAAGTTTACACAGAAAGTTTTGTGCCAATATATTTATGTTCCTATATAGTAATGGTGTGCTTGGATAATTTGATATTTGGCATAAAAACCTCATGTGAGATAAGACCTGATGTATTAATTAAATTAGGCTACTTTGAACACATTGTGATAATATAAACAGGCAGTCTTTTCATTGTGGGTTTAAAAAAAGATCTATTACAGGAAGTGAAACCTAATTGCATGAAACTGAGCCCACGCAAAACTGAAGCTACTCAGATAAACAAAGTTTCCTCCAAGAGCACTCTGCCTTGTGTTTTTCTCTAACGTTCAATGCTCAGTACTGTAGGTAAGATTTAAACTTATAAGCAGCCTTTTATTCCTTCTCTCTTCTGTGACAAGGGCCTATTTTTTGCCTTTCTGGTCCCTTACTTTGGAGAGCACGTTTCTTATGTCAGGAAGAGACTTTAAACAAAGTCTGGTTGCTACACACCTTCCCTTTACCGCAGTTGAAGTAAAGCCTTTCTCAAGCCTGGTGATCCCTAGGGTGCCCTCTATCCTGGCATAAATAGTGTGAGTAAAACTGATTTGCGAAAAAATGCCCCCTGTTATCAGACGTGTCGTAGCTTCGCCTTGAATAAATGAATCGCTCGGCTCACAGCGAAGAGTGAAATGTTCAAGGGGTGCTGAAAGGGAGCGAGTGGCGATTTCGATCAGCCGCCTCCTCGAGTTGAACAACCGAGCTTGAAGAGACGCACAAGCTCACTGGCACTGAAAGAAATCCAGCCCGAGGCAGCCAAGAACGAGAGGTGTGACTCACGGAAGCCAAGGACCAGACAATGGACGGAAACAGCTCCTGGCTCAGGTAGACCGCTGAGAACAAACTGCCACTAATGACAGCAAGTCAGCTCTTACCAGGAGATCAGACCAGCGCATGCGTCATTTAGGAAACTACACGAAATCCACAAGCAAGAAAACAAAATCCACATATAGCTCCTCCACCCCTCAGATATAATGCTTGTGTACATCTGAGGATTTTATTTTTGTCAAGATAAAGGTCACTTTATAAACTTTTTATTCATAGTTCATATCTCCATTACTAATTTATATTTAGGATGTCTATAGAAAACAGTATTGTATGGAAATATATTTTATTAATAATCCTTTTTTCTTAATATTTTATTAATGCATATTTATTTTATAAAATGGTGGGCTTCAGTGGGGCATCATTTTGGTCATATCCACCCCCTCCCACTGGAAGTCTCTCATATCCTCTAACGAATCCCTTATGGCTGGATTTTACCACACACAGATTTGCTTTATAACTGTATCTGTTCTTTTAAGTACTGCTGTGATGCGAATTATTTTATAACCGCGAGTAATCCT
>PVKN010016090.1:0-18086 GCA_004027915.1 Capromys pilorides
CATACATACTGGATGCCTGAATTATAAAGGTCCCTTTGTGCCCACTCTGCCCTTCTGCCTGTTCCTCTTGCTGCCCCAGAAACTTCAATAAACAACACACTATGAGGTGTAAGCTTGATAATTCTTTCCTTGATGTACACATGAGCCTGGACAGTTTTGGCTCACTCATCATCTAACCAGTCAGCCCAGAGCAGTCTAGAAAACGTAAGGAGACTTCAAGTGCCCACACACTGGGCATGTCAGCAAGCCAGAGACCTTTGAAGACCTTGGCAGAGGCGGGCAAGCAGACGCCCAGCCAATAAGGCAGGTAACTCATCACTGTGGGGAGATCCTCTCTCTTCCTCTTTCTTGGTGAGAAATGGATTCCTGGGAGGAGAGGCAGACCAATCGCCATGTGGAAAAGACTAGATCGGGGTACAAAAGGCTTTGGTCCCTACAGGGGACAAGAAGGACTTTGCCAATCAGTTGGGCTCATGTTGCACACCATGTGGAAAGTCTATCCTGTAGGCTGTGGCAAGCATTCCATCGTGGAAGAGTGTGAACCAAGCAGAGTAGGACAAAAAGCTGCCAGCAGACAAGTGCAATGGCATAGACGCCCACGGCAGGGAGCCAGGAGATGTGGACAGACCTGGCCTGCCCAAAGCAAAAGTCTCTTTTCTCTGAGGAGTTCTTTGTAGATTGCACTCAACCTGGGCAGCCACTTGCGGGTTTGTTCCTCACGAGTCACGGCCTCACATGGAGTGCTTCCTTTCCACAGGTTTTAGTAATTTTTCTTCTCTTTCTGATTTGCCTTATCCCCCTCAGGATTTCAGGTATTAAAATGTTTCATTTGTTTAGTTATTGGGTCTCCATAACTCAAAAAGCAAGGTTAAGAGATACAATGTCTTTCCACAAATTAAGAGGTGAACTGGGCCATTTAAATCCTCCACTATTGCCTCCCCAGAGCCAGGCAACTGAGGAGCCAGCTAGGACCCTAGAACTGCACCCAATGCTATTGCTTCCTGTGGGGCTTCTCTGGCATTGATTTGATCTTTTTTGCTCAGATTTGCTTTCATTGTGATAGCTATGGCTTTACGCTTACATTGCTAACAGGGCATAGCCCCAGACTTTTATCTTGACATTCTGTCACCAGATGTGTATTTGTTCTGTGCGGCTGAGTCTAGTGAATTGTGGTTTCTCTAAAGATGGACCTCATTCTCTTCTTACCTGGCTTAGTAAGACATTCCACTCATGGGCTCTTGAGCAGATGCACAGTGTTTATAGGGCAATCCAGGGAGTCTAAGGGAGTAGCACGGGTGCTCACCTTGGGCTGGAGGGAGACATCTAGTCCAGAAGGAACTCGGCTTAGCCAAGTAACGACCTCTGGGGAGCGTAGAAAGAGTTCAGCCTAACCAGGTTAAGCTCATGGTAGGGAGACAAAAAGCTTAATAGAACTGCTAAAATCCTAGGTCCTAATTTTTACCTCTCCTACCTACACATGGATTCATCCTCATCTGTCCCTTCTGGGTCCCCACTGGGATGTCTTCTTAACCATTGGAATGAGCTCCACACTAAGATCCTTCAAAGAGCTCATCTTATATCCCTGTGTAGTAACAAACAGCCCCTGTGTCTTTTTTTGGGGGAAAAGGAGACATGGTCACCCCTTGACAGCCTGAAATATAATGCCGTATTTCAATTATATCTTCCTTGGAAGGCACAAGAGGTGCCCTATGTTCCTTTATGAACCTCTAACTAAGGCCTGATCTGTACCTTCAAAGTCATTGTCTCTCAGGAGCTGGTGTTGTCAAGGTTCCCTTCCTGTCTGCTCCTCCGCAACAACCTCTTCTGTCAGTACCCTCAGGAGATCAACGCCATCTCCTGAGTCTACCTTCTACTGGTTCTGGCTCTACATAGCCTAAGGCCTTAGCCTCTGGAACCCTTCCCTACCTTTGAGCCCACCACAGTCTGCCCTTCCAAGAAGGCACTGATAGTACAGCCCACGTGGGACTTCCCTTCTCAGTGATGGATATTCAGCTGTGCAAGGAGAAATTCAGTAGACTCTCTGAGGCTCCTGAAGTTTGCTGATGGATTCTGAGCAATAGCAATGGCTTTTTTTGAAAAAAAAAAATTACTTTATTTGATGTTGAGAGAACGTCTGGCTAGTTTGCCTGCTGCTGAGGGCAACACAGCTGAAGACCCTCCTGCCACAGCCTCCTGGAGCTCAAGCACCTACAGGCAGCACTGCAGACCTGGCAAGGGCCAGGGGAGGTGCCTGGGCCAGACCAGTTCAGTGTGAGCTTTCACTTTGAGCTTTTTCTGCACCTACCTGTAGTAGTTTTATTTTTGTACTGGGAATCAAACTCAGGACCTTGCGCTCGCCAAGTATGCACTACATCCCTGAGCTACATCCCCTGCTCCGAGTTGCACTTTGGCTCCACATGCGGCCCAGGTTCAGCCCCCAGACCCATCCCGGCCTCACAGGCTGGGTATCTCTAGCACTGGTTTATACTCTGACCTGGCAAGATGTGCAGTTCGTCCTCGTGCCTTGTAGCATAGCAGCAGGAAGCAAAAGGATAAAGGCTGCAAAGCAGGCTACTGAAGAAGCCTCTGAAACTTTGTCCTCTAATCATCAGCCAACTGCAGCATTATTTGGGTTTCAGGAGGGGCTGGAGTGGAACTATAACACAGAGGATGTTAGGGGGATGGAGACACTGAGCAAAAGTTATACTTCAAGGCCATTTTAGCTGGTATGTGACAAGCACTATGGCTTGTGCCTGGATGGCACCCCAAAGCCTTATACTAGTCATAAGTGGGGCTTTTTCAGAGGTAGCTGGATCTAGAATGTGTGACACTTGGATTGATTCATGGTGTAGTACTAGGACCAAGGGCACTAGGATTAAAGCTGTGAGTGCTACTTGTCCTGAGTGGTCTGGGTAAGATAAATTGGGCAAGCCCAGGCATGGTGGAGCATGCCTGTAATCCCAGTTCTGGGAGGCTGAAAACAGGAGGATCGCTATGCAGCTGAGCTGCATAGGGAGACCCTGTACCAAAATACATTAAAAGGGGGAAGGGGGTTAAGTGGGGCAGAAAGACTCTGTTAAGGTCCCCGCTTGCTGCTTTTGCTGCCCTCTGCCACTGTGAAGTACTTGCAGTGCCTCTGCAATGCCTGTCTGCCACGCCACCCTGCCAATGAGGAAATTAACTGAGACAATAAGGGACACTGGAGCACGTGAACTACAATAAGCTCAGGAGTGTTCCCCAGGGCTGCAGTGAGAACCCAATTGCTTTTCAGCTTCAGCTCGAAGGCCCCCTTCCCCACCCATAAGTACACTAATTTACACTCTGAGTCTAGAAAGGTCAGATTATTGTAAGACAGAGCTTCATCTGTCAGTCAGCTCCAGACCCTAGAAAGGCTCCCACAACTCCCACTGGGCCCACAAACTGAGATTAGCCAGTTGATTGCTGAGCCCAATTGTTCAATAACTGTGATAAAGTAGAGGAGGAATGAGAACTAGATAAGGAAAGAAGGGAGCTGAGGTCATGCTTGCCCTATGTGATAAGGCTCATGACAAAGTCTGTTACTCCCAAGGGTGATGGGAGCAAAGAAAGCTCCTAGCCCACACGAGACCTTTCAGAGCCTGGAAGACCCTGGGTGTTGGAAGAGAGATGGCCCTTATTCCCAGAGGAGGATGAGTTCATCCCTCACCATAGTACCCAAGGCAGAAGGTCCAGACAAGGTGGCAACAGTGCTTGAGGCAGCTTGCAAGGCCCTGCACAAGAGTATGATGATAATTGCTCCACAGCAGCCTCAGGGAACTTTAGACATAGAGGGCAAGCAGATTACATTCCTCTGTGATACTGGCACAACTTTCAGTTCTAGTTTCTTTTCTCTCTCTCTCTCTCTCTCTCTCTCTCTCTCTCTCTCTCTGAGACAGGGTCTCACTATGCAGTTCAGGCTGGCCTTGGGCTCATTTTTTAGCCTAGGCTGGCCTCAAACTTGCAACAATCCTCCTGCCCCAGTCTCCCAAGTGCTGGGATTATAGTCCGCCACAATGCCCAGCTCTAGTTTCTTGTTGAGAGATTTCATCCCATTTCAAAGTTGATGTGGGCCTTGAGGGAGTTAACCAGACAGCATTCTTTACCCCTACTCTGACTCTGTGTGGAAGGTTTCTTTTCCCAAGCTGCCTCTATGGTGATACCACAGTGTCTCACACCAGTAATTGGAAGAATATACTCTTCCTACACAGGGTCACTCTGATACTCAAACTTTTGTCAACCTGAATCCTAGTTTCTAGGGACTCAGGCACCCTGACCCCACAGAGCCTATGTCTTGCCAGGAATAGATCCTCAAGGGTACTGTGATAGCACCTGAGGGAGGGTTGTCAAGGTCACTCCAGTAGTCGTTGAGCTAAAAGACCCCAATCTGTATCCTCACAGGACATAGTATTAGAGAAAAAAAAAACTAGACTGAGATTAAAACCCATTATTGATAAGTTTTCAGTCACAAGAGTACTGATGCCATGCCAGTCGCAAGGCAATACATCCATTTTACCAGTAGTCAAGCCATCAGGAAAATAGTGTGAAGAACAAGCTCTCAGATTCATCAAGGAGGCAAAGATACCTATTCACCCATTAGTAGCAGACCCGTACACCCTTTAAGCATGGATCCCAGGAGATGTTAAGGAGTTCTCTGTCGTTCAGATCCAGGCCCTCAGCTGGATGCTTTGGGTCTCAAGTGTGTGGGCAGATCTCCTGCAGTCATTTGCATTTGATTCTTTGGGTGAATATTATAAAATAATTCTGTAAATTCTGTGTCCTGTATTAAATTGTTTCTCTTGCAAACCTCAACTACAGCACCATGGATTGGCAAGTTCAAGCTGCCCCTCCCACACAGTGAGTCAGGGTTCAGGGAGAAAGTACCACAACTTCTTTCTTCCTCATGGAAGCCTCTCTCTTCACTCTCCCTGGGGGCTTTACTTCCCACGTCTGTTCCTTGCTGGGTCCCAGGAACCCATTTCCTGCCTCCTTCTCTTTCTAATGTTGCTATATTCCAGCATCTGAACACCCAGTATCAGAGAGGCTCTTTCTCTGCTGTTCACCCCTTTGTCATCATCCTGTCTGTAATCTCAAAGACACTTTCCTTTCTATCCCTGTGGGTCTTAGTTCCCAATATTTGTTCCTATTTGGGTGGGAGGATCCCCAAACAGGACTTTGATAGTATACTTGGATTGTCTTGCCCCAGTGGCTTTAGGGATAATCCCCACTTCTTTGCGAGGGCTTTAGCTCAAGACTTGAGAGACATCAACTCAAAAGGGGAGGCCTCATACAGTATGTGGAGGACCTCCTCATTCTTAGCCTCCCAAAGGTACTACTGTCTGATAAGGAAATCATTAAGATTCAATTTTTCAGCAAAACTGAGTTATAAGATGTCCCAATACAAGGCCCAGATTTCTCAACAAAAGGTGACTTATCTAAGATACATCTTAACTCTAGGACAAAGACAACTTTTTTTTAAGGAGAACAGAGGCAACCTGTCATCTGGGGCCTCCAAAGTTCAAACAGCAACTGAGGGCTTCCCTGGGAATGGCGAGCTTTTGCCCCATATGGATATCCCACTTCAGAGTAATGGCCAAATCACTACATGAGGCAAATTGAGTACCAGAAACCATATCCCTAAAATGGACAGCAGCTGGTCAAAAGGCATCTAAAACTTTAAAACAGGCCTTGCTGTAGGCCCCAGGATTAGGAATCCCACATGTAACTAAGTCTTTTTCTCTCTGTGGCTGAGAGACATGCAGTAACCACGGGACTTGTTGTCCTCACCCAGTGTCCAGGCCAGGAAAACTGGCCAATTGCTTACTTTTCCAGGTAACTGGATAGAATATCACAGGGCTGGCCTTGCTGCCTACAAGCAATAGCTGCCACGGCACTCTTAGTTTGAACTGCATATCAAGTTAAGGCTCTGTTAGAACTCAAGGAACAAAAAAAAAAAATAATAATAAAAGCCAGGGAGATAGAATAAGCACCTGCCTGGTAAGCACAGGGTCCTGAGTTCAATCCCCAGTACTAGAAAAACAACTCAAGGACATCTGTGGATGGACAGAGAAAGGCTTACTGAATATCAGGCTATCCTTATACCATTCTTTTTTTTTTTTTTTTCATTTTTGTATTTGGTACAGGGTCTCACTACACAGCTCAGATGCATAGTGATCCTTCTGTTTTCAGCCTCCTTAGCACTGATATTACGGGTGTGCGCCACCACAGCTGGTTCAGCATGCCCTGGGAGCAGGGCTGGCACAGCATGCAGGACCAGAGGTTGAATCCTGGTCCCTGTGATTGCCAAAGCAGACACTTAGTCCACTGAGCTAGCTTGCCAGCCCAGTCTTGTACTGTTCTAAATGAAGTCGTGCTCCTCCTAAGCAAGAGACATAGCATGAATGTGAGCAGACTAGCACCCAAAATTGTGCCAGCTGCCCTGATTTCAGGGAACGGCCATTAACAAGGCCAGCAATCACATGGTTCACTGATAACAGCAGTTTCCTAAAGGATGGCATTAGGAGGCCAGCTTATGCCATAGTAGTCAGCTCCACCCAGGCTATTGAAGCAAGAGAACTTCCTCTTGGGACCTCTGCCCAGGGGGCAAAACTCGTTGTCCTTACTTGGGCTCTCCAACTTGCCCAGGGCAAGAGGGTCAATATATATACTGACTCTGGGTATGCCTTTCTGATCCTACATACACACTGAGCCATCTCACAAGGAGGACTTTTGACTGTCACCACTCTGCAATAGAACATGGCCCAGAGATCCTCAGCATCCTGAAGGAAATGATTCTTCTATGAGATGCAGCAGTTATCCACTGCCAGGGACATCCAGCTTCCACCGACCCTGTCCCCCAGGGTAACTCAAAGGCAGACTCCACTGCCGAACAGGCTTCTCTCCAACATAATTCTTGCCCATCAACAGCCAATTCCAAGATCTTGACTTAAAATGAAGATATTTTACAGAAGACCTTCAAATGACTCATAATGAGGAAGCCCAACGAGCCAGTGGTGGCAAGTGGGGCCCTAATTGTGGTGGAAGATACCTTCTACCTAGCGTAAGGAGCCATCACCACTAGGGTATATAGACTTTTTATAGGGCCTGAACCTCATAATGTTGTAGCCCAGATCTATAGTCACGTCATGTCTGTACCACAGACTCATCCTCGCCCATTGCCTGACAGTATAGACTGGTGCGGGTCCTCCTCTGGAGAAGACTGGCAAGTAGACTTCATCCACATGCCCATGTGTAAGGGATTAATTCACCTGCTATGCAATGATTTCTTTACTGGGCAGAAAGAGGCCTTCTCTAACAGGTCAGAATAGGCTCTAGAGGTGGTTGAAGTACTCCTTAAAGAAGTAATCCCTAAAACCAGGTGTGATGGCATATACCTGTAATCTCAGCACTCAGAAGGCTAAGGCAGGAGGATTGCAACAAATCTGAGGCCAGTCTGGGCTACATAGTAAGTCTGAGGCCAGTCTGATTGACATAGCAACACCTTGTCTCAAAAAAGAAAGAAAGAAAGAAAGAAAGAAAGAAAGAAAGAAAGAAAGAAAGAAGGAGCTAAGGTATAGCTTAGTGGCATAGCATCTGCTTGGCAAGTGCAAGGTCTTGAGTTCAATTCCCAGCACCAAAAGAAAAGAAAAGAAAAATATCCCTGGGGTTGTACTGCCTAGACCTATCCAGAGTGATGATAGACCTTCTTTCACATCACAAAATGCACAGGGAGTTTCCAAGACACTGAGAACTAAGTATCATCTCTACACTGCATGTAGACCCCAATCATCAGGGAAGACTGAGTGAACCAATCAGACTTTCAAATAAAACTTAGCCAAGTAGTGCCACCCCACCCCCCATATAAATGATTATATCTCCTTCCAGTTACCTTACTGAGACTTCAGGCAGCCTCGAAGAACAAACTTAATTTCAGCCCATTTGAAATACTTTAAGGTAGTCTCTTTTTGACATCTTATCTACCCATTGACCCTGAAACCTCTGACTCCTCCATCATGTAGCCCATCCAGGAACTTTCCAACAGCCCCTCCAGGAACATGGAAATAAGATTCTGCCACTCCCACAGACTAACAATAATTGTCATCCCAAAGTCGGCCTTGGTGACCAGGTCTTAATCAGTACCTGGAAAGAGAGTGGACCGCAGGATCAAGTTTACCCAAATAGAAGGGCCCCTTCACAACTCTACTAACCATTCTTTCTGCCATTATGGTACAGGAAATAAATAGATCCCTGGATTTACCTCACCAGGGTAAAGCTCACCACACCTGAAGACACAAAAAGATCACAAACATTGTACACCTGTGAACCACTAGAGGCCCTCAAGTTTTGTTTCAGAAAAGAATGCTCTGGGGGACCAAACAAATAAAACAACTTATTCCCTCTAAACATACTGTGGAAGTATGTTCAATATTGCCTTATTTACTACACTTAAGATTTCTGTTCCAAGTTATAACATGCCAGCTATTGGGTCTTTTCTGTTTCTTTTGGCATTGTTCTGGATTATTCAAAAACTGCCTATAATAGAGGTAATGAACAGTAAGCATCTACATGAGACCTTAAAACTAATCACATGTTTCTCCTGGCTTCAGCAGCTATCTAAGAACCTCGCAGATAGCTTTGACAAAACTGCTGAAATATTGCCTTCTTTCAAGACCAGATAGACTCACTAGGTAGCATCAGTGGCCATGCGACATCTGAGGAGACAAGCTCTCCAACAGCTATATGCTTGTCTCTAAAGGAGGAATATACTTCCCTTATCAATAGGTCTAAAATAGTAAGAGTTGCGGGGCAAAAACTAGCTGTCCATGCTTCTAAGATCTAAGGAAAATTATTTAAGTCATGGATACCCTGACCAAACATCTGGATTTAGGGATCTTGGTTACTGTCCTAGACATAGCTTTGATTGCTGCTTCTCATAGCCTTATTATCTAGATGTTACATACTTAATCTCTTACTTAAATTTGTTTCTCCTCACTCAACAGCCATTAAACTACTGCTGGCGACCATAATTCAAGATCCGAACTTGTTTCTACATCCATGGTCCACTGAAAAATCTTCAGAGGATGGGCTCAGCTCCCTGAGCTCCCTGAGCCACTTAGAACAGCCAGGGAGAGGGCTCCTTGATCTCTGAGTAGGTATGGCCAATGCCCCACCCAGCAGAAAGTAGCTACAGAAGACAGAACTTCCTCTCTCAACTCCCCTCAAAGATTTTTAGGGCCCAAGATTCTCAGCAGGGAATAGTACAGTTAGAAACAAAGGAGCTGAGTCACTCTTTTCTGCTGGTGCAGCTGTAAACATTCCACCACCCCTGATGGTTTTCTGTGCTTCCATAACCCCAAAATGTAGAAGTTGGGGGAGCCACCTCCCTTCTCTCCTGGTCTTCTGTCCGTTCAACCGTAAACACAAGACCACACTAGTGACTATTCAAGTTTGAACTTAGGAGGTCATGCAGATTGCTGACATCAAAAAAGTGACAGTGAGTGGCACCTAGAACCAATGGATGTCTGACCCTAGAAGTACTGGGTGCCTGAGTTACAAAGGCCCCTTTGTGTCCACTCTGCCCTTCCGCCTGTTCTTGCTGCTACCCCGAAATTTTCAATGCACAGCACACTAACATGTGTATGCTTAATAATAGTTTCGTTGTTGTACACAAGAACCTGGATAACTTTGGCCCACTCACATGTGTCTCTAGCACCATTTGTCACATGGCCCCTTACAGGACACTCGTCAAAACCAGTAATAGAAAGGCGTGTATTAACTCAAGTCTATAACTTCTGGGAAAATGTCAGTGAAGCAATGCAATGTTATGCCCCCCAAAATCACTTTGTTTTTCAAGAGTGGAATCTTATACAAACTAGTTGCCTTGAGGTTTGTTTATTAAATTATTTCTTTATTTTAGTTCTTTGAGACAGGGTTTTACTATGTAGCTAAAGCTGGCTTTGAACTCACTATTTTAACCCAGACTGGACTCAAACTTGTGGCAATCCTCCCGCCTCGGCCTCCCGAGTGCTGGAATTGCAGGTGTGCACCACCACACCAGGCTGCAAAACCGTATTTTAAGTAAGGCAGTGTGCACTGGAATTTCTTGATTTTCCATTAAAACTAGTACTGAAGGAGCTGTTCTATTTACTTGTACAGTGAATTCAGAAATAATGTAAATTCCCACTAAGTTTAGGAGTATCCACTTTGCGCTGGATCCCACAGTTGAAGCTTCTGCTGCTGCCTCAGCGGCTTCCTGACTTTGTGGTTTGTCCCCCTCACCAGGGCTCCTTGCTGCCTTTCTCCTTAATCCCAGTCAGGCCATGCCAGTCTTCTTCCTCCTGCACAACCCAGTCTGTGAAGATGGTGGACCGCAAGCGCCTGGCACAGAAAGCCCAGCTGGCTGAGCAGGCAGCGTGCTATGGCTTCAAGGATATGCCCAGAACCAATGTGACAGAGCTGAGGGGGCCACCATCCAGCCAAGCAGGAAAGCTCTTGCTGGAGTCTACGGGACTGCAGTCGGACCATGCTGGTCTTCCTGGAGGGTCAGCAGCAACACCAAGCAGAAGGCATCTGAGGATGGCAGCGGGACAGTAGAGATGGCGAGGCCATGTCGGGATGTGCAGAACCTGCTGGCTAAACTACCTGATCAAGGCTTGCAGTGAGAGCCGGGAAGAAGGCGGTGTTCTACCTGAAGATGAAGGAGAACTACTACTACTGTTGGCCAAAGTGGCCACTGGAGCGAAGAGGGCGACTGTTAGGGAGTCACCTGAGAAAGCCTCTGGCAAAGCCCAGGAGAGCAGCAAGGAGCACACACAGCGCACCCACCATCCCACTGGGCCCACTCCTAGCTACTCCAGAATGCCCTGGAGCACGTGTGCCACTCGGGTGAGACTGCCTTCGACAACGCCTTCGGTGCCTCCATACTCTGAACAAGGACTCCTACAACGGCTCCATCATGAAGCTCCTCTGCGACAACCTAACACTCTGGACAAGTCATCAGTATGGTGAGGGCAGAGAAGGCAACGGTTAAGGCCCCTGAGGGGCCTGGCAGCACTGAGGTTAGGACTACAGTCTGTTTGTTTCCCATGAACTGGGGTCTGATGGCGGGGGAAGGAAGGGCTGACCTTTCTGAGGAGAAACCCACGACCTGTCCTGTCCTTGATATTTTTTTGCCAAAATACTGCATAGTAGGGAGTCAGGCTAGCTGTGCCGACATTGGAGTAGCAGCCTCACACGGGCCTAGGGACTGTTCTGTGGGTTCATGCAAGTGGAGCCCTGTCTTCAATTGAGCTCATGGCTAGAGCATAGGGGTGTAAGATGAATTAATGTAAGTGGAATGGCCCTCATTCCATGAGCTCTGTGGTTCCAATCAGCACTGTTGCATACATATGCTCTTGCCCCAGTGTTGGTCACTCCTCTCTCTCTGTTTTAGCTGTGCACTTCTCTTAGGGTGTACTCTGCCATACACGGCAGACCAGAGCACAAGGGGTCCTCACCCCTGTGGGGTAGGCCTGGCTAGTTTTCTGAAGCCTGATTAGTGACAATATTAACACTAATAGGACTTCAGAAAACTGTGACACCAAGCCATGGCTTGTGTGTTTTTCTTTGCTAGTTATTTTGTCTTGCCACCTTTATTCAGCTGTTGGTTTTGTTCTCTATCTGTCTCCTAGACTAAAAGATTTGCCTGAAGAGAACCAAAGCTCCTGTAGGTTTGGGTTAATAGGTGCTTGGCCAGTGGCTATCAGATTTCTGTCTCCCTTTCCTCTCAATGTAAACCCATCACAGAAGTTATGAATCATTTTAATAGAAATGTGAAACACCATGAAGTGGAGACCATTCAGATCTTATGTCATTTATCTAGAGTCAGCGTCTCTGAAGACTCCCACTTTCTCAGCCCCCACAGCCCCTTCCCCGGGGATCACACTGCCATCTGCTTCCCTCTGCACAGAGCTTTCCCTGCTGTGCTTGTGCTGCAGCACCCAGGGACTACACAGGCTGTCAGGTGGAGAGGCTGGGTGGTCATCGCCAGGAAGCTGGCGCAGTGTGGGAAGGCAGGTGCTAGACACTGCGCTGGTAGAAAACCCAAAAGGAAGAGCTCCATTTGCAGACATCTTTCCATTTATAGGAGCCTTGGAAGTATGTCAGGTTTTCCTCCCTGCACCCTCCTTTCTCAAGTACTTGTAGGAAGACAACCATCTCAGTTACTTTTCTCTCATTGCCGAAACTAAACATCCATCGCCCAAAAGTAAGGAAGGAAAGGGTTTTTCAGCTCACAGTTTGTGAAGGTTTCAGTCCATAACCAGCTGGCTCCAAGGCAGCGTGGGGTGGCACAGGGCCACCACTTCAAGGAGGCAGAAGACAACAAAAGCAGCAAGAACAGAAGTGGGAGAGAGCAGGCCCCTTTTCCTCCCTTATATTGTAAGCAGACGACCCACCCTCAGTTTGTGCAGCACTCACAGCATCTTCCTGTCCTCCGCTTGCATAGGCTCAGGAGGTCTACAAAGTGAGGACCCTGGCCCCACTGAGTCCTTAGTTAAACTTCTAAACTTCTCAAGTTGACACAGTGTATCAACCATTATAATAACTGAAGCTATTACCAGGTAGTGAATACTTAATCCTGTTTGACAAAAACAGTCCTCATTTTTTTCTTTTCAGTGAAAGTACAGAAGTTGGAGATTTGCTTCTCTTGGGCAGCCAGTGCCCCTGGCACTCTGAAGGAAATTACATCGCTAATTCTGCAAGCTTGTCTTCAGTTAGCTGTAAATTGCTCATTCTCATTTTGGATAAATCTGTCTGTAAACATGATCCACAGCATGTTCGGGGTACAGTTTTATTCACTTAATGTTGCTTTTTCAATAAAATAAAGTTAGTAACCATTTGTATTCCCAAGATGGGTAATATAAATAAGTAACTAAATAAGTTTGGGGCTAGTTTATATGAATTTGAGTTAACTTTGGTGAACAACATGGTTTTCCATTTTACAGAATCTCATGGAACTTCTGGGTGAAAAACTTGATCTCATTCCTCTGTCAGATTTTAAATTTCTTTTTCTTTTTAAACCACTTTTACTGGGCATAGTAAAGATGTCCATTAAAGAAACTCATTCAGGGTCACGCAGCAGGTATGGGGTTGGGATTCAAATTCAGTCCTGATTCTGTATCCTATTTCTTTTTCCTCTGTCACATTTAAAAAGAATGATTATACAACTTTAAGTCTTCTTATATTAATGCCCATCGGGTCAGATCCTAGGCCTTCCTTTTCTCCCCTTGGGCTCCTGGCAGGAGGGAGAATAGATATGGAGAGAGAATAGATGAAAAAGTTCCAAGTCAATGGGCATCTGAGATGAATATACACTTCTCGGAGCAAGAAATACAAATGGCAAGTAAATATGTGAAAAAAATGTTCAGCATCATTGGTCATTCAAGAAATGCAAATTAAAGGAACACTGAGATTCCATCTCAGCTGGGAAAAATGGCTATTACCAAGAAATCAACCAATAATAAATAGTGGCCAGGCTGTGGGGAAAGGGAACACTTCCCCATTGTTGGTGGGAGTGTAGATTGGTACAGCAACTGTTGGAATCAGTGTGGAGATTCCTTCAAAAGCTAGGATGGAGATCCCATTCAAGTCAGCTATTCCCCTCCTGGGTATTTTTCCAGAAGAACTGAAAACCTCATACTGCAGTGATATATGTGCACCCATGTTTATAGCAGCACAATTTGTCATGGCTAAAACCTGGAGAAAAAAAAAAACTAGAAGTCCATGTACTAAAGAATGGATAAAGAAGATGTGGTATTTTTACACAATGGAGTATTATTCAACTGTAAAACAGGATAAATTTGAGTCTTTTGTCAGTAAATGGATGCAACTACAGAATATACTCATAATTGAAATAAATCAGACCTGCATGTGCAAACATCATATTGTCTCCTTAGTGTGAGAACTTAAAAGGGAAAAATGGAATCTGAAGAGTACAATAGATACTTGGAAAAGGGAATGAATTTATTCAAAACAAAAGAGGTACCGAGTTAAGGAGGACAGGAGAGAGAGTAGAGGAAAGGGATATATCTATGTATGTAAGCAGGATGGTTTAGACAACTATACTGTGCATTTCTGCTGGTCTATGGAAAGAAGCAGTTAATGCTTAATTTGTTTTTCTCCTTTTTTCAATTGTTTGTACTTTTTTCTTTTTAATTTCTTAAACATTTCTTTGTCTTTTTTTCCTTTTTCCAGTTTTATAGGCACATATCTAGTAATATGAGTAACAGGCAGGCCAAACACAAGGTCTAAGGCAGAAGCCTTGTCAAAAAGAGCTTCAGATAACACTATGAATCATAATAAATACTGTGACATCCTTATTACTTTGTTAAGTAAGATTCTGTATCACTTGTAATTTTTTCTATTTTAATTCTAAGTTGTACTCTCTTCAAAAAATAAAAAAAGTTCCAAGTCCTAGCTGCAGGGCATTAGAAAAATTTCTGCCCTTCAGTGAGCCCTTGACTCTTTAGAAAAATATAAATTGAAACGGGGTTCTCTCAGGCTTCCACAGAGAGCAAACTGGGCAAGCGATGGCTGTGACTCATCCAGACAGCTGACACTGACAAAAGATCTACAAGTTACTGTACATGGTTTCAAGGTAAATCCTGAGCAGATTTGACTGACCTTGTCAGATACAAAAGTTACATGTTTTGTTATATAGGTCTTGCTTTAACTTGGCCTTAACCATCCAGCAGAAAAGTTTAACCACAGGCATAAAAGATAAAGCCAGATAAAAGGCTCAAGCCAACAGCTTCCAACAATGACAGTTCTGCTGATATCCCACTACTATTATGGAATACTGGACCATGCATACAACTGCTTTCTCTTAGCTCAATGAGAAGAAACATTTATACCAATAGTGTTTAGAAAAATTATCATATCTGCATCTTGAATCCTGAACAACTACTATGAAGACAACAGTAAGCATTGTATTAATTATTGTGGCTGACCTACTAACGTGTTTTGAAACTCTCATTGTTATTTCTTATTAAAAATAGTAAAATTATTTTAAAAAAGAATCAATAGAAAAAAAAGAAATAGTATTTCTCTTAAATCTTTGAAAAACCCTTTTCCTTAAGCACTTAAATTCTGCTACAGTATAGGATTGAAAGCACTTTAGAAAATTATTCTAGTGGGGTGTGTGGTGGAGCATGCCTATAAAATAACAGCACTCTAGGAGGCTGAAGCAGTAGGATTCCAAGTTTGAGCCCAGCTTGGGCAATTTAGTGCCTTAGTGAAACCTCTTCTCAAAATAAGTAGGTGTCAAGATTATCAAAATGAAGATGTGGGATCCAGCTTAGTTTTATTTATTTATTTATTTATTTATTTATATTTTATTTTATTTTTTTGCAGGACTGGAGATTGAACTCAGGCCCTTACACTTGCCAGGCAAGCGCTTATTGTACTGAGCTATTTCCCAGCCCCCAGCTAAATTTTAAACACAGCAAATTACAAATGGAGTTTTAGACCCAGTGATCAGAAGATAGAATAGTATGAAGAGGAGACGTCAAGGTAGGATTATTCTTGCTAAGCCAATTTGAAAGGACTCCTGCTGAGGGAACACCTGGGTGATCACTTAGTTATCAAGAATGGGAGGAGGAAGAATTTGAATATTGAGGTGACTAGATATCAGAGGTGGGAGAAATTCTCAGTACACTGACTTTGCAGGATTCTTACTATAACTGGACACAGGCAGGCCAAACACAAGGTCTAAGGCAGAAGCCTTGTCAAAAAGAGCTTCAGAGGAGTCTTCTTACTAAAGTTTGGTCAAGAGGAGCCTTTTTCAACACGTTATATTACCGTGTACCATTCCTCCACGTATTCCTCTCGAGAGCCTTTAAGGCAAAATAAAAGAATCATGGTTGTGGAAATTCTAGGCGGATGGGGGTGATTCAGACCTCCGTTGAGGATGGTAATGGACTACAACTCCCATAAACTCTCGCAGGGCCGCGCGCCAGTTCTTCTTCCTCATTCCCACAGCCGTGCGCCTGCGCAGAAAATCCTACGCTGAAAAGTAGGCGGGGACTGAGCTACGAACCGGGAAGAGGAGAAGGAAGAGGAGGAAGGGAAAAGAAAAAGGGGAGGAAGGGAAAAACAGACCATAGATTTCTCCTTCGGCCTAGAGCGGCTCTTAAAGTGCTGGGAAGCGGAGGGCGGGCGGGGACCACCCCAGAACTGGCCGCCGGCGGTATCATGGCGTCCCGGAACCCCCCTCCCCAAGGTGAGCGGCCAGGGCCCGAAGTAGCGTCTGGGACGCGGCTCACAGCTCTCGACCTCGCTTCCCAGTGTGTGTTCCTTCCCCTGCTCCAGGGTTCCTGAGGCTCTGTTTTGAAGCACCCCCTCCGAGCTAGACTTTTGCTATTTTGTGGGAAGCTCAGGCAGAAGCTATGCCCTGCCCCCAACACAGCCCTGTGCTGCCTAGCCGTCGCCTCTGGCCTTGCTCTCTTCTTTAAAACGTTTTTTCCCTTTTCCCTTTTTTGTGAACTCCCCCGCACCCCAAGCGATTTCCTCTGGCTGGGCTTGTCACTCAGAGAAGCACCCAGCTCTGACCCTGATGCTACTCTGACCCTGAAATTGGAGAGGTGACCTCTCACTGCAGTATAACAATGAACTGGCCCTGGTTCCATGTCCCCAGGCAGTCCCTGGGCCTTTGGAAAGGAGATAGGGGCTTAATATGATTGCTAGGCCCTCTCCTATTGGAACCCGAGTCTCAGGAATTGAGTTAAACGCTTAGTTTTCCTATGGACATTTTTAGCTATAAGCCTAAAGCGGCTCTGAGTTGTAATTAAAAAAAAAAAAGGATGTACGGGACATTTTTTGACTTTCGATTGACTTAAATCATTTTTTCCATTTTGTGTTTTAAAGAATATGAAAGCGATGACGACTCCTACGAAGTGTTGGATTTAACAGAGTATGCGAGAAGACACCACTGGTGGAATCGAGTGTTTGGCCACCGATCAGGACCTATGGTAGAAAAGTATTCAGTAGCTACCCAGATTGTAATGGGTGGCGTGACTGGCTGGTGAGAACATGTTTTTCATTACATTTATTTGGGACCTGGCAGTTGTCCTTTTATTAATGGGCCAGAGTTACCCTCATATTCAGTAGGATTAGTACTGCTAATTCCAAGGGCGCGTTATTTTGAGCCTTTTCTTGATGATGTAGTCGGTGTGATCTACCTTCAAAGATCAGGATTTTGGTGATACCCCGCCCCCTTGCCCACCAATGTACCACTCTTCCTTCTTTATCCTTCCTTCCTTTATATATTTTCCTCTCTCAGGTTCAGCAAATGTAGTGGCTCTGACTCAGTCATGGTGAATAAATAGGAAGAAATATGTGAATTAATTATATGTGAATTTTGACTTGCAGACCATTGCAAAAATGGGAGGAATTTCACCAGCAGAACTGGCCTCTAGGATGGTCAACCCTGTGGAGAGCAAATGCTCAATAGAAATTATTGATAACACAGTTGATTCTGATTTTTGTGGGCTGGTTCAGATTATGCTACTTTTCTCTTTGCTTTTTTCATACATTTTACATCTACGTAGTATTAACATTCATCATAGGGGATTTCTACCTGCACATGGTATATTGTGCTTTTTTTCCCATTCTGCTCCCCTCCCTTCAGTCCCTCTTCCCTTCTTTATATGTTCAAGAAAGCTATAGATCATTTGTTCTGTGTTGGAATTAAAGGACTGATTAAACTTGGTGTGGTGGTGCGTGGCCATAATCCCAGCACTGCAGAGGCTGAAGCAAGAGTTAGGCCACCAGTTCAAGGCCAGCCTGACCTACTTTGTGAGACCCTGTTTCAAAAAGCCAGAAAAAATAAAAATAAAACAGGACTGACTGCTTACTGTAATAATATTGTGGAATACATTGAAGAGGAGTGGTTAATAAATGGTCAACCAGGTGACACACCTTAGACCACATGAATGTGTCCTGTTGCCACTATGGACCTAATTCAGTTACTGTTGTTATAAAAGATTAGGTAACAGGAACCAGAAACAAGTTGAACTCTATTTTGAAAATATCAT
>PVKN010016091.1:0-18086 GCA_004027915.1 Capromys pilorides
AAACACACACACACACACACACACACACACACACACACACACACACACTAATTCCTAGTTTGTAGTCTTTTTTTTTTAATGCCAGGGATTATCCTAAAAACTCAGTGTATATTTTTTTAAATTCTTACAGCATGAGGCAGTAATTTTATTGTTCCTAAGATAGGAAATATTGAAGCTTCGAGTAATTATGTAATTTATCCAGAGTAACCAGTCAATTTGTCTCCAGGCTTGCTCTCTGGATTACCACACCATCCTAGTTCCTTAATATCAATTTGATCTCTTAATGTAATTGTGAACATGACCTATTTGTTGTGCACTATATGAAATGTGATCCTTCTTTGTGTGTTTACAAAATTTTAAAAATTGTGGCTTGCGAAAATATATTTTATCATTACTTAGGATATTCACATATATATTCATATGTAAGAAATAATACTGCTTGTGGTTTACTGTTTTATTTTCTGCCTTCTTATGCTTTCTATTTTATTCTGTTTTTCTATGCTGGCCGTGACTCTCTAAAATTACTTTGTAGTCTACTACTGGGTATCTAGTTACAGTTTGAAAATCAGATAATCAGTGCTGGCCTTGTAGAGTTCCTGCTGGTCAGTGAAATCCTGTTCCCCTGGTTTTACTCTTATGCTTTTGCTGCCTCAGGTGCTTGGTCTCCTAATATTGTTAGTTTTCTAATTTTGTGAGACCTTGAGTAGTTTTGCCAGTAGGCATTTGTGAGTGATTGAATTCTAAGGATGGATTAATGCATTTCTCAAGGCTGTGAGAATTTCTTCTTTGCTATTTCTTCATGATCCTTTGGGGGTCTGGTGGAGTCCAGATTACATGACCATACTCAGAACTTGGCTTTCCAGAGTCTGCCTTCTTTCTTTCCTGAAGTTCTCCAATGCTAGACAGGTTTATTATAGCAATTGAAGGGAACTACTACAGCAAGATGGTCTTTATCCACTTACTATTTTTCCATTTTATTTCCTGTTATACAGGACACAGTATAGCAGATGTGTTTTAAGTTGCAATTATAAAGCTGTGCAATAGCCCTATTTTTATTTTAAGACAATAATAAAACAAAAACAATGAAAATGATACGGAATTTCAAAACAAGATAATAGGAAATCAACAGTGTTTGTTCTAATATATATATATATATATATATATATATATATATATATATATATATATTCAAAGTAGTTACCAGATATAGGCATGTAAGATTGATAAAACAACATACTGACTGTTCATTTCAGTGAACAAATGCATTAGTTTACTTTATGTGTATGTATTCACTCTTTTCTCCTTTCCCCCATCCCAGTTACTCTTTCCTTTGTGAGCAGTTTTATTTTCCCTTTTATCGAACCTTTATTTACTCTTTCAGTTTGGATCTTATTTATTCTTTCAGTTTCTTACACTATAGAGATAATATGGTGTTTACAAATGCATGAGTGGTCTCTAGTTGTATGCATTTATATATAAAAGCCTAGAGTTACATATAAAAGCTGAGACATACTCCATTGTATAAAAGTACCACACCTTTTTAATCTATTCCTCAACTGATGGGCATTCCCAAGATCCCAAGATTTAGCTATAACAGGTTGTGCCATTATAAACATGGGTGCACATATATGTTGCTGTGGTATGATGTTTTTAATTTTTCTGGGAAAATACCCAGAAGGAGAATAGTTGGATCAAATGGGACCTCTAATCCAAGGTTTTTGAAGAATCTCCGTACTGATTTCCACAGTGATTGTACCTGTGTATACTCTTGCTATTAATAAGAATGATCTTTTTTTCCTCCATAACCCTGCTAATATTTGTTATTGGTTGTTTTTTTGATGATAGCTATTCTTTATGGAGTGAGATGAAATCTCATGTTTTTTTAATTTTGCATTTCTTAGATGACCAATGATGTTCAATATGTCATACATTTAATTTTCCGTATGTATTCATCTGAGAAGTGTGTATTCATCTCAGATATCCCTTTTTTTTAATTCTGTTTTTGAGCTTTGGAAGTCTTTATTTTTAAAAAATTCTTCATACATTGCAGATAGAAGTCATTTGTCCAAGGGACATTTGGCTAATTTTTTTCCCCACAATTAGTGGGTCTTCTTTTTCATTGTGTTTGTGATTTCTTTTGATGTACAAAAAGCTTTTAATAAGATTCCAGTTGTTAATTCTTTGTAATATTTCCCATGCAGTTTGGTTTTTGATTATGAATTCTCTGCCTATGCTTGTATCTTCAAAATTTCTACCTACTTTCTCTTCTTGTTTCTGTTTTAGTATTTCAGTCTTTTATCCGTTTTTACTTTAGTGAGTGGTGATAGACATGAGTATAATTTTAGTCTTTAGCATGTGGAGAGCCAGTTTTTCCAACATCATTTATTAAAGAGGCTATTTTTCTTCCAGTAAACATGTCTGGGCCCTCTGTCAAAGATTAGGTGGCTGGGTGTGTTTGTTGTTGTGTCTGCACTTTCTAATCTGTTCCACTAACCCTCAGCCCCTTTTGTTTTTTTGCCAGTACCATGCTGATTTTATCATAGTAGCTTTGTCATATGATTTCAAGTCAGAGATTGTGATGTCTCCTGCCTTTCCTTTGTTGCCAAGGACTGCTTTTGCTAATCTAGGTCTCTTCTGCTACTAGATGAAGTTTAAGAATGATTTCTCTAAATCTGTGATTTCTGCTAATAGTATTTTGATTGGGATTGCATTGAGTTTGTATAACAGTTTTGGGAGTATGAGCATTTTCACAATGTTGGTTCTTCCTATCTATGAGCAAAGAATATCATTCCACTTTCTGAAATCCTGTTTGATCTCTTTTTTTCAGAGTGGTACAATTTTCAATGTATGGACCTTTTGCTTCTTTTGTTAGATTTAGTTCTATGTATTTCCCTTTTTTGGATGTTATGTGAATTGTGTGGTTTCCCTTATTTTTCTCTCATTAAGTTTGATTTTTGTATACAGGAACACTATTTTGTTTTCTGAATGTTGACTTTCTATCCTGCTGTGCTACTGAATTCGGTTTTTAAATCCAGAAGTCTTTTGTAGAGTTTTAGTGTCTTCTGTGTAGAGTATCATGTCATCTGAAAATAATGTTAATTTCACTTTTTCCTTTCCTATCTTTACTTATTTTATTTCTCTCTCTTGTCTAGTTGCTCTGTCTAATGTTTCCACAGCTTGTCTCATCTTTTTATCTTGTACCCATTTCCAGGTAGATCTGTTTAAGTATAGTTCAGAAGACTTGGCTGAGGCCATTGCCCTACTTATCTTTGCTTTGAATGAACTGGTAGCATATACCGTGGTATCTCAGTTCACGAACTCTGTTCCACAGTTCTAGGGGAAATGGTCAGGCTTGTATGAGTGCAGTAAAGATGGCTGCAGTTATGTCTGACGCCCTAAGGGAGTTTGCAAATAAAACCAAAATTTTGCCAAATGCATCTTTTTTGCAAACCAAATTGTTAAGCAACAAAAGCATTTGTAATTTGACACTACTTTGACATCACATGGACATGTCAGCTTATCAGGTTCCTCTCTGAATCAGCAGCTCTTCATTAAGTAACTGTGCAAGGCCCTGTTTCCACCTCTAAATTCATGGTAGGAAATGAGGTACAAGATATTCAACTGAGAAAACAAGACAATTACACAGCTATAGAATTTTTTTTTCCTTGTCCATGCTAATTTCTCTAGGACATCTGAATTCTCCAAAGAGATCTTGAATGTTCAATCCAAAACCCTGATAATACGTTTACTTGTATAAGACCTATAACTCAGTGGAAGAATGTTTCAAAGAATATGACCAAATGTGGTTTTGGAGCAGTGGCATTGACATTCCCTGGAAACTTAGTAAGTATGGGCTTTCCAGACCAGATTGGGCTTAAAAACGTCGAATTTGCATTCTAACATGGTCAGTTTTGCATGACTATTGAGCAGATTGAAGTTTAAGAAGCAAAGGTTCAATTTCTTATCTGAAATACTTAGAAACAGCAATATTTGAGATTTCAGAGCTTTTGGTGTTTGGAATATTTGCTTGGACTATGTTCTGATCAGAACATTTCAGAATTTCTATTTTCAGATTAGGGATGGTCAACCTGCATGGTTTTGTAGTAGTGTTTTTTTTTTTTTAACATTGGCTGCTGTAGAGAACATTGGCTGCTGTGGTTTTGGGTACTACTATTGTTTAAATATGTCCCCTTTGTTTCCCCAAAGTTTCACGTATTAAAGCCGGGTCTCTGTGGTGACACTGTTGGAAGGTGTTGGAACTTTTAGAATATGGGACCTACTAAGAATCTTTGTCATTAGGGGTGTACTCTTGAAGAAGATTGTGAAATGTTAGTGTTTTCATCATCCTCTCTTTTGGTACTTGGCTCATGAGATCAATGGCTTTTCCCCACCCAGTGTTCCTGCCATGATATACCACTTTATTAGAGGCTCAGATCAATGGGGCCATGTGGTCTTTGACTCAATCCCCCAAACTGTGAGCCAAGATAGACCTTATCTCTTTATAGTGCCTCAAGTACTTCATTCAATGAATAGAAAACTGACTGATAGAGAAATAAGTGGGTATTCCCAGTGAAGTGACACTTAGCCAAATCTTTTAATCTTCTAGGATGGAAATGAATATCCTAATAAATTCACTTTTGTTATACCTAATAGTTCATGTGAAGACAACTCATCCTTTCCATTTGATACTCCCTCTCCTTAGCCTAGGATGAACCACCTAAAATTAGTTCCCCTTCAGCATGACTCAGAGAGCATGTTGTCAATTCCAGTTGTAGATGTATATTCTTGAGGTAGCTTCTTTGTCTGCTTAGACGTGATTGCCCATGTATTAGTGGACCCTGTTGCCTAGGAATTTCTTCAGCTATCCTGTGCAATAACCATGTCTGGTACACTGCCACTGGTTGGTTATAGTGTCCTAGGACCTTAGCACCAGGTGTGGGCCAAGTCTGAGTAAGGATCTTTAAATAAAATCTTGATTCTCAGACATCATTCCCAATTTATGAACTACACATCCTTGCAAGTTGAGAACTAGGCTGTCAAGTTATTCAGAACTCCCCAGGTGGTTATTCCAAAATGCAGCCAAGACAGAGATCCTTTGAGTTAGGGGCAATATATACCCTTTGTATAGAAGTTTTAGAAGCTTGTTATGATAGCCAAGTGTGGTGGCTCCTGCCTAAAATCCCAGCATTTGGAAGGCTGAGGCAGGAGTATCGCTATGAATTTGAGGCCAGTATAAGCTACATACTGAGTTCACAACCAGCCTGAACTACATAAGAAGACCCTGTCTCAAAAATCCAAAAAGAGAAAGAAAAGAAAAAAGATTATTCTTATTATAAAGCCTGGCTGACACTAAAATTATACATTGATCATTAGAATGCTGCATACTTCTGTGGTTGGGGACACAGTACTTGGCAAGCTTGAGGTCCTGAGTTCAATTCCCAGTACACCCCCATCCATACGTACTTCTTATGCACTCTTGCATGTCTAGAATGGTGAGTGTCCCGTTAGAACTTGCAGTGTTCCTTTAAGAGTGGAACTGAGGGCAGCAGGTGGTACCAGAGGTAAATCTTAGTCACCACAGTGAAGTCCTGTGAAAAATAAGTCTCAACAGAGGTGGCTCCTGGATAAATGAATAATGACACTTTTGCATTTGAAAAGTAATGGTCCTTTTAATATTTAAGATGTTTTTGCCTGTTCTCCTCTAACTCAGACCAGAATCTGCTTGCTAGACTTATGGAACTGGTAAAGATTTGCATCGAATTCAGAAAGTAGTCCCAAATTTCCATGTTCTGAAAGGTTTCTTTGTTGTCCTTGCATTGGCCTTAGCTTTTTCAGATGAGACAGTACAAAAACGATCAGTTGGAAGCTCTTAAAGCTAGAAAATCTAAATCGAATTAAGAGAAGGTATTTTCAGTCAGGAAAACTGGTTAGATGAAAAGAATGCAGAGGAAGAGTTTTAAGTCCTTAAATTTTTACAAAGTTTGATAACTGGACCTATGAGTCATGGTTTGGAAGAGGAGAGCAAGTGGAAAAATAGATAGGAGGTCCCTAAAATTTTATAGGATGTAAAAATGAGAAAATTTAACAGAAAAGGCTTGTGCACTAATAATAATCCTGATTTGAAATCTTAGCTTTCTAGTACTTTGATATGTGTCTGCCTTTGACGTTAGGGCGCTGTGTGAGCCAGCTTAACTTGTGAATCCTGAGCAAAAGGAAACAGTTGGAGCTGGCAGCTTCAGCGCTGATATGTGACTGGGATTGGCTCCTGAGTTGTAAAGGCCGATGAGCAGTGCCTTTCCAGGGCGGGGACCTGGGAAGCGCCTTGCTTTGTCTTTGCCTTAATGTCTGCATGTCTTTGACAAGCGAACAATAAAATGTGCTGTTTGATTCCAGACTGTCTTGCTTCTTTTTGTGTCCCCCCATGATCCTTCTTTTTCATGTCACGTTACATGAGGTGCTTTCACCTCTCATTCCTGACCCTGAGCTCCTGTGTCCGCAGGTCCTGCTCACCCAGGATGTGCTCTAATTGGCAAAACTGTAACCTGGTAGCGGCAGTTCTCTATTTCAGTTTCCTAATTGGTGTCAGAGGCTGTTGGCAGAGCCTGGCCATGTTGGATTGATTGATAGATGGGCCACTGTGACTGCCAAGCTTCCCTCTGACCAGTAGGTTTATTGCTTTTGAAACTAAAAATTAAAATGTTAAATATGTCCTACAGTGTCCTTGGTGGGCCTGAAATAAAGTCAGCTATTCATCATTAAGTAGCACTTTCAGTGTTACCTAAGGTCCCTTGGGTTTGTAACTTAAAATTTTGTTCTATTTGTAACTCACAGCTGGCTGTTTTCTTGCTTTCATGGTGCAGTGCAGAGCTGCATTGTATTTCACACTGCCTGCCGCACAGTGAGTTTCTTCTTTTCAGAAATAATGCAGACATGGCAGTAAATGTACATGTTGGAGGTGGGAGGGTGGGGACTGCGTGGAAGATACTCTTCTGCAGAATGCGAATTTGCAAGGTCATTTACATTGGTCTGAGAGACTATAGATACTTAAATTAATGGTGAATTATAAGATAAAAATGATACAAGTTCTTTTTCAAAGCCTATTTCAAGTAATTGACACTTATGTTGAAGGTATAACTCAGCTTTGAGGCATATGAATGTAACATAATGTCTGGTTTACTCAAATTAATGTCTGAAGTTACAGAAGGCTACAAAGGGCTTCATTTTAAAATCTAGTTTTAATACTTTGATTATCATCTTATAGTACAGTGTAAGACAATACAGCGACATTAAGGAGATCATACATTACCCGTGAACAAACCTCTTTGATGTTTTGTGTTTTCTAGTTTTTATAGCAAAGTGCTTATTCATATATAGCAGCACTTTTCTTGTAGAAAGATAAGTTTTTGTCTTTTATCAACTGACATTGTATACGATACTCTGATAATACTATTTGTATTCATTTTGCAAAGAATGTTCACATATACTATTGCATATGGTCTTTTGAAAATTTAACATTAAGAATGATTATTTTATACATTATTGATGAAGGGACTCAGCATCAAATAGTTCACTAGCTTTGTAAAATCACTGACAACATGTATATGCCTGTTGTGACTTGAGCCACTAGTGTTTACTATCATGGAGTGCTGCCCTCTATGTAGTGTGTATCACTGTGTTGTATCACTGCCTTTTCTTGTTTTAAGACGTTTCTGCCTGTTTGAACCACTGTTGATATGTGACTGTCCTATCTGGAAGCATAGGACAGTGGTACAAGCTACCTGATTGGACAATCAGGAATATATATCCCTATGGTGAATGCGTTAATGGTAATGGGCGTTGACCTCAGGGCCTTTGCACTGATGTGGAAGGACACCTGAGTGACTCCTGGAAAGAGGCGCTGTTGTTTTCATTTGGACTGAGCCTGACCCTGTTTCTATGTATTCATGTGATTTTTCCTTATGCCTTCTGTTGGCCTTAAGCACTGCATATTTGTCCAGTCGGGATGCTGATGGTAGTCTTTGAAGATGGCAGGTGTGTTTCCCCAGACCCCCACCTGTTGTTTTTCTTGTATGAGCTGGGAGGATGGGGATGAAGAGCCAATGCTTCACACTGGGATCAGCCTTGAGATAGAGGCTATGACTTCCTGGGGTTGAAAGATTACATAGAAAAGCTGAAGCTTTGGGTGCTGTCTCAGTTATATAATGCAGATGACTCTTTCTGCATGTCCTTCTCTGCAAATTGCTGAGGTGACTCCAGGTTTTTACCTATCCTAGCTAACAGCACTCACCTGCTTTCTGCCATTCTCACAGTCACTGCTTTCTTCATGAATGAATAAAATCTGGGTTCGGCCTTGGGTCCAGGCCTTTGTTCGGATAGCCATCATCATAGCTGGACTTAGGATCCTTTGGCTCCCCATAACTACAAGTATGCTTTAGTGTCTATTCTTGCCTTGGTTTGTACTGGGTGTGGTAGATCGGAATTAAATTGACAGGATTCCAGTGAACTCTCTATGAGATTACAAATAAAAACTTCCTGGGCCTTAAGGAGAACCAGGAAGGACTCACTATATGTTAATGGTACTGGGAATTGAATTCAGGGCCTTTGCACTGATTTATACTTTAGCCAGCCCCCATCTCTCCCTGCCTTTTTGAGAGAAAGTCCTATTAAGTTATCCACACTGGGTTTAGATTTATAGTGCTCCTGCTTCAGCCTCCTGGAATGCTGAATGGATCACTGGCATGCACCACTGTGCCTGCTGTTATCAGTGCTTTAACCTCACAGAGGTGACCCAAAGATTCTCTTAGTTGTTAAGTTTCAGTTCAGAAGATTGACACAGGCACAAATAGGAACACAAAGCACTGAA
Source organism: Capromys pilorides (assembly GCA_004027915.1). Taxonomy (NCBI): domain Eukaryota; kingdom Metazoa; phylum Chordata; class Mammalia; order Rodentia; family Capromyidae; genus Capromys; species Capromys pilorides. The sequence continues at coordinate 8,864 of PVKN010016091.1, forward strand.
GGCCCAGTGAGTCATTCATGCTTTTCAAAAGAGTTGGGCCATAGGAAAGAAATTGACAGAAACTGGCATAGTTTTTTCCTTCCTTCCTTCCTTCCTTCCTTCCTTCCTTCCTTCCTTCCTTCCTTCCTTCCTTCCTTTCTTCCTTCCTGTCTGGCTCAGGCTGCCCTGGGGGTGGGGCTGGTGCAGCATGTGGTGCCAGGTATCGAACTGTGGTCCCTGAGGTTGCCTAAGCTTGCCTAAGCAGGTGCTTTACACTGCTGAGCTATCTCGCCAACCCCTCTGGCACAGTTCTTAAATGAGAGTTTAGGATTATAAAAGGGATACACGTCTAGGTTTGAAATATTTGGCATCCAGATTGAGAGAGTGTCTGGGAAAAGGTATAGAGATGAGAGAACATTAGTTGTCTTTCTGCATGTGGAATAGCCTAGTGTAGGTAGAAATTTGGGTGCTAAAAAGAGGAAGAGCTGAGCATGGTTGATAGGCTTGGAGAGCAGGCAAACTGCCATTCTGGTGGAAGTGTTGAAAATAGATGAAAGGGTAGGAGAGAAGAAAGAGAAAGCTGTAGGGGAGCTTTCTAAAGAAGGAGAAATGCTCTGAATTAGAAGGCTGTTATTTGGAATTCAGATGGGTAGATTGCATGTGCTAGACATTGTTGATTTTAGAGTCAATTGAAAGGTATAAGATCAGAAAGGTGGAATAAAATAGACATCATGAAGATCACTCTGGCTTTTAAAATTAGTAAAAGAAAAGAAAAGAAAAAAAATCATAGTTCAATTAAGATTTCTCACAGTTTGGTTTATTTCTGAACCAGTAAACCAGCAATTCTAAGGGTATGTAAGGACTAAGTCGCTGCTAATATTTTATGTTGGTGTTCTAGTTCCTTACAGAGTAATTCAAAAGTTCTGAGGTTACTAACTTCTGCGATGGAAGGAATCTGTGTGATTGTGGCACCGCAGGTGCTTTAACTTCTATGTTAAGCTGCAGGTTTGAGGCCCTCTCAACCCTAAAGCACCTATCATTTTACCACTTGAAGAAGCTTTCTCTGCCCACTCCCATATTTTCTTTTGTCTCACTGAACCCACTGTAGCCCAGGCTGGGGCTGTGACAGGGAGTAAAAGGTGACTAGTGAATTCTGTGACTGGCTTTAGCTTGTGTTAATGAATAGGTATGTTTGGGGTAGCTCCCAGACATCCATGTGGTTGTGTGTGTGTTAGGTAAATTGGAATCATAGCTCTGGAACTGCAGAGAATGGGGAATATTTGAGAGAGGGGAGGGTATTCTGGGAATCATACTCAGGAGGATGCAGATTTCAAAATGGATAAGATGTCCAAGAATGATAATATGGAGAAAAAACCAGAAACATAAGGCAGGATTTTGGGAATTGTCTGTCTTTCAGCAGCTGGTTTAAGAAAAGTTGTGTAGGAGAGAAAGGAAATTTTGAGAAGTGCACTTAGTCTGTCACAGGGCCAGGGACATGAACACTATAAAGACATACTTCTGAATTCGTCAGTGGTCAGTAGCTATCTTTATTTCACATCTTGTACATAATCAAAAGCAGTGTATTGGAATCAGAACCTAGAATTCTGTTCATTAAAGAAGAAGAATGGGACAACTGATAGGATTGTTGTTTCATCAAGACTAAGCTTTGAAAGAAATTGATAAAAATATGGATCTTGAAAAAATAGTAGATGTGGAGGAGGTTTTCCTTAAAGAAATGGAAAGTATATTAAAGTTGGAGAAAGAAACCACTGGCAAGAGAAGGACAGAAAATGGAAGTAAGAGTGGCAAGAAATCAATCAGGGAGAATCCAAAGAATACGGGCAGGGAGTAGGTTCAAGGATAGAAATAGTCTTGCAAAAGGTAAGGAGAGGAGAATCCTTCCTCAGCAAAGCGAGGTAAGAGTGAAAGCAAAGATGGTCTGAGCAAATTTAAGTGAGAAGGGAACTTGTGTCTTAAAAATTGTCTTTTCCCAGTTATGGGACTTAATGCTATCCTATGTGTAATGTCAAACCCATTCATTCTTCATAAGAGGAAGTGGCTCAAGCAACCCAAGGTGAGCGCAGTGAAATAGAATAGTCGAGTTACCTCTTCATTGCTAACCAGATAGTGTTATCTCTTGCTTGACTTGATTTATACCTTGCAGGCATATACATCCCACCTTCATCTTCACATGAGATCCTGGGATTTCTTTCATTTGTCACCTTTATCCCTGTTGTTATATTTTTTATGTTATGGATCTTTTGTCCTCTTTCTAAAATGACAGGACACTTTCCTAGTCAGGCCTAGTCTTCAGCCTGCATCTCTGGACCTGTGATTTTTTTTTTTTTTTTGCATAAATAAACATATAGATATCTTTGAGTTTGGGAGTGAATTAAGATACTTCCAAGGAAAGATGTAGCCTATGAAAAAAATGAAAATTAAATCTTAAAGATATCTGACAAATTTATTTTTGATCAAGTTAATTTTTTTCTTGTCAAAACATGAGTCCTAAGATTATTTCTTGCAGTGCTTTTGAAATCTTTTCTGACTCTGACAGTAGAAATGGGCATATAGTTCCAAGAATTGCCATAAATTAAAGAGTGTCAACTTTAAACAGTTTAATAGATATGTAAGTGGTAGAGCTATTTTAAGGCTTTCAGTTATCTAAATAACACTTACTTTAGAAATTCAAGCTGTTTTTAACCAATTGCTCCCATCCAACTTAGCAGCAGCTGGTAAGCATTTTATGAAAGTGTGGGCAAGATACATGCCCATGAAAAATTGAGTCAGATTTCTTCTCAAATTCTCTGCTTTTCCTCCTTTGCAGTATATATAGATTGTTTCACATTTACCAATATGATTTAGGAGTAGATGTGTGTGATTGCTATTGGGAAGTTAGAAGTAAACACAGGAGTTTTAGAGACTTGGTATGTGGGTTCAAACTGAAGAAACTTTGCTCTTAGGTCCATTGTGCTTAAGAAAGGGAGCAAGGGAAGAGACAAGAAACATTAGCATTTGTGGGAAATTTATAATTTTCTGTGAAACCACTGCTTATATTGCATTTGGGAGAATAGGAATAGGCTAGTACTTTGTTCATAGTGGTTTGTTATGCTGGCCTTTTAACTAGATATGTATTTATTTGTAATCTGTGTGAAGACATGTTTCAGTAATCTGCACCAATAATCTAATTGTCTTAGACTTTGGATTCTGATTATGTCCATAACTCAAATATATAGAGCTATTTTTAAAAGAACAAATAAGTAGAGATTCTTAATTTAAAAGCAAAAATATTTGTCTCTTAAAGGTTCATCTTACAGCATTTATTTCTCCTCATAAGTTTCCCTGAAAAGGTATATTTTCTTTTAAGTCTCAGTATTTTCCATAACATCAGCCATCAGCTAAAAACCAGAAGCCCAAGACTTCCTTCATAGGCTGTCCTTTTGCAAAAAGTTGGCATTGAATAAGTGTTCTCTGCCCACCTGCCAGCTACCTCAGAAACTGTTCCCTTGGGGTGGGACCACATCTGCAGCAGAAATTTAGCTGTCTTCCTTGCCACCCTGCTGCCTTTCCAGACTGTTGATTGCAGCAGTTCCTTGTGAGTGGAATCCAAACCCGCTGCCCTGGCTGGACATTGTTCTGGCCTCCCTAACACCGAATCCTGTACTACCTCAAGCATATCCCACTAGTCTACTTGTCTCTGTGTTCCACATAGCCTCTTGGCTAGTTTTTCTCAATGAAACTCTGATGTGATCTTCTATTCAAGGAATTCTACCAGAGCTTGCCATGGTCTTGAGGTAAAGCAGAAGCTTCAGCCTGTCAGAGGGCTCGTCTTCATAGTCTGCCCCATGCTTGCTTTTGCAGCTCTTGCTGGTCGTTTTTCTAGGTTCAGCATGGACTCTACTGCTTAAACCATCAATAAGTTGCTGAACTTGCTTGGCTTTTCACGCTTCCCTCCTTTCTGTAGCTTAATATATTTATATTTTGCATCTTCATCACCTCTGTCTTGAGTCCTATCTTGCATAAGATTTTTATTAGCCTTCTCCATGTTGATGTGGAATTGTTTTTCCTTTCTGTTTCTGCTTCACTTTCCCAGTGCACTGGGAGCTCTTAGAGGATAAGTGCAACCTAATGGTACTCCTGTTTTTCTGCAGCACCTTATATCATATCTGGGGCACAAAATCATGCAGTGAGAGTTTCTTGAACATTATGCAGGTCCAAGTCAACCTTCTTCAGGATAATTGGACTACAATCTATCACAACTAACACCGTGTTCAGAGTTCTTCATCTGTGGAATTTTTGTTCTGCTTTTGTGTGCACTTTTTTTTTTTTTTTTTTTTTTACATTTTATGTATTTGGTATAGGTTCTCATTATGCAGCTCGGACTCCTAGTGATCCTCTTGTTTTCATTCTCCCCAGTGCCAGGATTATAGACATGTACCACCACACCCAGACTCAGTTGCTGGCTCAGCATGCCCTGGGGGTAGGACTGGTGCAGCTTGTGGAACCATGGATCAAACCCTGCTCCCTATGCTTGTCAAAGCAGGTGCTTAGACTGCTGCACTACCTACCTTCCTTCCTTTCTTTCTTTCTTTCTTTCTTTCTTTCTTTCTTTCTTTCTTTCTTTCTTTCTAGGTCTCACTACACAGCCCAGATTTGGAGTGATCCTCCTGATTTCTGCCTCCTTAGTTCTGGAATTACACCTGGACTCCATCATTAACTAAGCACGCCTGGGGGCAGGGCCAGTGTGGCATGCAGTACCAGGGACCAAACCCTGGCCCCTGCACTTACCTAAGCAAGTGCTTAGTCCACTTAGCTGTACCGCCAGCCCTTGTTGAGCTTCTTACTGGTCCTATGTACGCACCAGTTTTTTAAAGCCACATTTATACCTTTGGTCTTGGTTCTTTACCTTGATTTACAAAAGAAAGAGAGAAAGAGAAAGAGGGAAGAAGGAAGGATGAATATTGATATTAAAACATCTCTAATATGGGCAGATTTTGGTAGGTTGTGCTGTCAGTTAAAATATAATCTCAGATCTATGTCCCCTATGCAGAAAACATTTTAGTTAAATTTTAGCATTTAAAGACAGCAACTAGACAAATTTATTGTTCCTGATATATATATCTTGTAATGTAATAAATTGTGGGAACACAGTAATAAAATTTAGTCATTTTGAAGTGAATGCCCGTCACAGCAGTGTAGGGTTAGTGCATGATACAACAGTGCTGTGTAGCTGCCACTTTTTGCACTAGGTGCTTTTAAAATTAGTCTTGTTAAGTAAGAAATAAATCTTGTTCCTGCTTTTTAGCAAGCGAGTGACCTCTCACTGCTTAACAAAGACTGACATGGTCTCTTCTGTGCCCTTCTTTTCTCTGCCTACCCCCACACTATTATTGGTACTATGATTGCATGAGAATTGTTTTTTGTGTTGAGAATTTTTCTCCTGAAAACACTGTACCCCTTTCCTCCAAACAGATAAAATTCAAAGGATCTCTCTTTTTTCAGCCATTATAAATGATTTTTCATTTGAGCATGTCATTTTGCTGTTTTGTTCCAATGGAGATCAAAGGGATAGAGGTTCTCCCCAGTGTTCAGTGGTTCTTTTTAGTGCTGGACCTTAAAGAAATGGGCTCTAGTTAGATTTGTTACAGCCTTAGATCTTTCTCCAGGCATGTGGCACTCTGATGCCTGGATGTTACTGCATGCTGTGTGCTTGCTGTGTGTGTACGTGTGTGTGTACTTTTGTGTGTTTACAAATGCATGTGCCCATGCCAAGACTGAGAGAGCTAGACATGGTATACTTTGCAATACCTGTAATGAGATACACATCTCAAAATATGTGTGTATTACATATTGCTTATCTATATTTAAACCAAACTTAGAGTCTTTTGAAAGATCTTCATTTAAATGTATCTACTTGTGTCATAAGAATTTTGAATGAATATTATACAAAACACTTAGCTTTTTTTGAAAACAAAAAAAACATGCAATAACTCTGTGTATATTATTTTAAAAAAATGTCTCCTGTGGCCAGAACCATTGAGACTCTTTTTTTACTGATCTGTAGGTTTATAGTCTCAGTTTGAAGTGCCGAAGTGCAGAGAGATCATAGGGTGAGCTGTGGAGAGAGGACAGTGATTATTTCATATGTTTCTTCTGGCTGGAACCACCAGTGGGCAGCATGGGACAGTACCATTGTGTTATGCAAGCTGTGGGACAGTCATGCATGTGTTGTGGTGAAAACCACCCAACAGAATGACCATGCACGTATGGCCTTGTCATGAATGTAGTAAAATCAAGAACAGTGAATTAGACCTTTATGTTAAGACACTGACAGATTTATAAACTTAAAGCAATTTAGCTGTCTTTGACACTATTTTTTAAATATAGTGACTTACATATGTCATGCTATTGTAAAATCCTGGGTAACTGTTAGATGTTAGGCCAGAGTTATACCACTCAGTAGATGGACAGATCATTCGTAGTCTTCAAGATTTCCATGTGATACACTTCATACTTTGGTAAGTCAGGCTTCTCATTTACCTAATCGTATTATTGTCACCAAGTCTCATTCTTTTGACTGATCTTACTTTCATCTATCATTTATTTTATCAGCTATCATTTATTTTACTGCCATCCCTTATTTCTTTGGTTATAATCAGAGTCTCATTTTCCTTTCAGTTGCATTGAATGTTTTCTCCACAATTTATAAGTCTAATGTTATTCGTATTATCTACCTAGTTTTGGAAATACTCTTCAGAAACCTAATATAACTCATCTATGTATTATAAAGGACTTATAAATACACAATTTATGTGTTAGTTTTTGTATTTTATCTTTTTCACTCTTTTAAAGTTGAACTTTTTCTGTTTCATTTTATTTTTTAAATTTAGAGTAGCAAAAGTGTTTAAATAAGTTTTTTAGGGTATACAGGCCAAAAGTATTTCTGATTGCTGGATGAATTCTGTCATCTAGTCTTATTTTCTATTGACAAGACATAGTTTTCAATGTTGTTATTTGGATTTAAATTAAAGAAATAACTAGGGGCTGGGGAGATGGCTCCATGGCATAAGTGACTGCCTGGCAAGTGCAAGGTTGTGAGTTTGAATCCCTATCCTGCAAAAAAAAAAAAACAAAAAACAAAAACTAATTATGTTCTGATTTGTTATTTTATTTTACATGTAGCTTTATGGATAAGGCTTTGAAGATACCCTTAAAACTCATGTAAAGTCAGATTTTAACTCTCATACCACACTGTTGCTAAGAATTTTTAAGAATCATTTTCAGAGTCAATAATGTATTCCAGCTGGTATCCTGTCTCAGAAATCATCTCAGTGTATAAATAGAACACATTTTTATTTTTGCTTCTATCTATATCTAATCATGTCTATGTATCCAATGGAAAAAGGGTTGAACTGTTCAGTCACACAAAGATCTATCTATAAGTTAACTGATAGCCATTCTTTAACCAGTCATTGAAATATCTATGTTCAAAAGCCCAACTTTTGAAAGACTATACGTGTGTATTTCTTTTGAACTAAACAAAACAACAGAGACCTTTTTAGAAGATTCTGTTGGTGCTATTGAACTTTAATCAAATGTTTATTATGTTGTTGTATGTTCTGTGATAGTTTGAGAGATATATCTTCTTCTACTTGAGCAAGACATTGTTTTGATTTTTTTTAATTCCAAGTCTAAATATTCTGTTCATTTTCAGATTCTACATGTGTGCGAATGAGTGTGTTTTCATAGGACAGTTTTACAGGTAAACTGTATCACTCTTGTAATCATGAATGGCATTGGTTTGATGAAGTAGGACTATTTGAAGTGCTATTTCCTCATTATAGGCCAAAGTTATGATTTAGAGAAGTTTTACTAGTAGATTGCCTTGTAGTTGGTATGTAGAGTAGCTGTTAATAAGTAAATCTCAGGTTGGAAATGTTAATTCCAACTGAATTATGAGAGTAAATAAGTCTCCCTAAAAAATTGTTAGCCACTTAGATCATGTATTCAAATCATCAGATTGCTTTCTTGGTAAAGTAAAAAATATGGCTTACTCAACTTTAATCGTACTTAATGTTTGCCCAGAGTTCAAATATATCAATAGTACCAACCAGCCAGTTTGTCTTTTTAGTATTGAGAAGAGACACAGGGATGCTGCATTGGGATCTTTTGAGTAAGCAGAGTATGGGATATGGACCAGGAATAGGCTAATTGGGAATTTATACAGCTTTTGTCATCTTTGATGTTTGGGATTTGCAGGTGAACTGAGTAATATGAACAGAAGTACTTAGTGGTGATGGTGTAATTTTGTTTTTGGGAGGTTATAGGTTTTCTTGTGACTCAGGAGAGATTTAGTCAGCACCTTCTTTCTTAAGGGTACAATGCCTATGGTGTACCTATCCTTTGTCTTAATGCCTCTCTCTCAGATCAGATCTTTAATGCCTTAGGTAACCTCACATGCAAACTCATGCTCATTGTAGCCCTCTAGCAAGTGCTCCTTCTTGCTTACTAAGAACAGGGCTTTCCTTTGCCTAATGAATTTTCTTGTAAGCTTAAGAAATCTAAGCAAATTTAGCTCAAACACCACATAGAGAAGAAGATACAGAAGTGAAGCAGCACTTGTTTGTTTTTTCTGTGTATCTTTTCTGACTGTGCCTTCCTCGGCAGTCATGTATTCTTGCTAAGTCTTTGATCCTTCCTCTGAATAGAGATGTATCATGAAAGAGAAGATTTCCTAAGCCTTCTTTGAAACAATAAGTTCAATATATATGGGAAATCAGTCTTCTTACTAACTCAGTGTCATCAGCCTCTGAGATTTGATGATAAGTAGTCCCCTTCAGGCCTTGCCAGCCGCCTTAGGACCATTTTTCTAATAGAAAAATATGTTATGACTCTCAAACAATTGGTTTAGAATTTAATCTTTGAAAATGACTTCTATATGTTATTTTAATGTTTTGTTATTGTTGGGGACTGTTTTGTGTTTAGTAAAGGTCTCAAGCTCTATTTTACTTTTTTCTATAAACAGAGTTGACACCTACTTCAAGCAAGTATTGGCTTATTTACTGTTTACTTTTAGGAAGAACCTTAATATGCAGAGACTTGTAGATTATTAATCTTATTAACTTGGAAGAAAATTGTTTCAAGGGGTGAATACTAAAACTTGTCCCACTACTTGGAATTTAACTTGCTTTTATTACATTTCTCAAATGAAATTTCAAAGCCTGGAGGAAAGTAGCCGTGTAAG
>PVKN010016092.1:0-18099 GCA_004027915.1 Capromys pilorides
TTACTTTGCTGATTTTCACTTATTGCAGGGGTGCCTGGGATGTAACCTCTGGGATAAGTGAGGGGCCGCTGTATAAATATCTATTTATATTAAGGAATTACCTTTTTTAATCGTGGGGACTACAAGTCTACCATCTGTAGGACAGACCAGGAGGTTCAAAACAGAGGAAGGAGCTTGTGAAATCTTGAGGCAGAACTTCTGAGGGAGACTTCAGTTGTGTCTTCAGTTATTGAAATTCATCTACGTTACTGAGAGAAACTGCCGCCTTAAGCCAGCATAAAATCACACAGATGAGACCTGTGTCTTCCAAATGCCTTCACAGCCACACCTAGATTACTGTTAGATTGAATAACTAGGTATAATATATCAGCCAAGTGGACACATGAAACTCAACATCAGAATTGCCAAGCCAGTGGCCACTGTGGACAGCTGGGTTTTAATCCTGCTAGGAGCTTTGTGAGATGACCTGGACCACACAAGGCCCCATCTACCCAGGCAAAGCAAGGGGCTCGGGGCATTTGCACCTTGGTCCTCATTAGCCATTGTTAAGGATCACCGGCAGTGGAAAGCAGATTAGGTGAGAAGTCGCAGCCGGCAGTGGAGGCTCCTGGACTAAATAAAATGAGTGGTGGTAGCTGGAGGTCTTCCAGCATGTGCTGCAGGGGTCAGGATGAATGGACAGGGAGAGAGGAGACTACAGGAGGCCCCTGTGTACAGAGAGCAGGGGAGGGCGGGGCCAGGCTACACAGGCTGTGGAAGAGCGAAATCTTAATATTGAGCATAGGGATAAGTCATTGCAGTCATCCCCTGGTATCCTTGGGGTTGGTTCCAGGACCCTCCTGCAGATGCCAAAGTCCTGAGGATGCCAGAGTAACCAAGGAAAGCTTCCTGTGTTTGCATACCACCTTTGCGCATCCTTCCTCAGACTTTAAAGCCTCTCCAGGTTACTTATAATACTGACTGCAATGTAAATGCTATGGAAATAATTGTTTTACTATATTGTTCGGGGAATAGTAACAAGAAAAAAGAAGGCATGCACATGTTCACTAGAGATGCAATTTCATTTTCCCAAGTGTATTCCATCCAAATTTGGCTGAATCCGTGCAGAACCCAAGGACCAAGAGGGCCAACTTCCTATTGGGTGGGGAGGTTAAAGAGAAGCCTAAGAGATCCGCTTTGTGCTTTTAAGAGATCTTAGAGGGAGATGGAAAGAATGTACAGGAAATGGGCAGACAGGATGTGGGGATGATCTTTAGGAGAACACCGTGAGCATGCAGGTGACAGATGCTGGCTGGGAGAATGGCAAGAAGGCAGACACTTGGGGACATTCATAGGACACAAGCCCCCGACCCTCGTCATCGATCTGTACTCTCAGTGGTGGTTCAAGGCGAGGTATCAAGGCCATTCCCACCCTAGAATCCGTGACTTTATTTTGTGAACATTTTCTTTGGAGCACTGGCACCCTGGTGTGGGCAACACAGCCCGGAAAGTTGCCTGTAACAGGTCTGACTATGAAAATAACCCCACAAGACCTTGCCGGCTGCCCGGTCTGTTTCTACATCGGAAGATGCTTATTGCATAACCAGAAACCTCTCAGCAAAAATACAGCTGGAAAGCACAGTGCCAGCGGAAGGTAACCGAGGAAAACAGCCCCTTGTGCCTTGGCACAGGGCCACTTTCGGAATGAGCCCATGGTGAGAAATCAGACACCCAGATCCCGTCACCCTGAAACAGGTGCTGCGAGCCCGCATGAGTCAGTTGTCCCAAACACTGGCTTTTCCTTAAATTCCCACCTGCTTTTCTTGTGTGTTATGATTTGTTTTGTCCACAGTGTGGAACAAAGGGAGGATTTACTCACCAAGAGGGAGAGGGATGAGACTGGGTCAGAAGGAAGATGCTAAGTCAGGGTTTCCCCAAGTGTCCTTGGCTTTATAAAGCCAGGTGCCATTTCGGTACAGCAGAAACCTTGATGGCAGCAGGAGACAGAGGGAGTCTTGGGTCTTCACTCATGACCTGTTTCTTATGGATGGTGAAGATTTATCTTTCTCCGTCTCCCTTGCCAACAAGGTATAAAGTGCATTTTCCCGCTTATCCTAGTGTTCTTACCCCAAGAAGCAGGTGGGCTTTAGCAGGAGGTGGGTGGTGGAGGTGGTGTTAAGCTCGATGCTTCCAGGGGTGAAAAAGGGAATGCATCTTAAGGAAGGCACAAAAAGAGGTTTATTTTATTTATTTTTTTTAAAGATGCGTACTTATGAGCCAAAGGACAATTGCCAGATTTTCTCTCACCCCACGACCCCATAAACACTGACGCTTTCTGACACCACGGGCCAGCCTCCCCATCAGCACCAGCACCCTCCCACTCCCCTCCCTCTGGAGTTCCTTCCTGTTTCTTCTTCTCCGTGAAGCTATCACCTATAGATCATGCTGTTGCTTTAGATTTCCTCTCCAGCCTCATGAAGCGTTTCCCACCTGCACTTGGCGTCCACATGAGAAGGTGGGTCGTAGCGGGGTTCATGGAAGCAGAGTCTCCCCATTATGGACCCAAGAACTGCAAGAGTGGCCCAGGTTCAGGTGTGGGGAAGCAGATGGGAAGAGACCATTATGATGAGACCGTGCACGTGACTCAAAGACCAAGCTGAGCTTTAACTCCCACTGGTGTCTCTATGTGCAGGTTCCAGTGTCCCCCAGCTCTCGTACAGCATGGTCACCTCCAGCCAAAGGGCTCAAGGTGGGATGGGCCCCCGAGACCTGTGTCTCCTGGGGTTGACGGGCACGGGTAGTGCCAACTACACTGTACCATGAGCACTCTGTGGTAGGCAGAGTAGTCACTTCCAAGATGTCTCTGTCCTAATCCCCATGATCCTGACCTAAGCCCTAAGACTTTCGAATACTTTGTTACCTGAGAAAGGAAGAATTAAGGTTAAGGTGGAATTAATCATTTGACTTTGAGGTGGGAGAAATTATTCTGGATTACCTGACTGATGTCCTGAAAGATGACTCATCAGATCCATTCACTCTTCCTAACTCAAAGGTTGGTGTGGGCTGGGGAGATAGTGCAGCAGTCTAAGCGCCTGCCTGGCAAGCACAAGGTCGCGAGTTCAATCCCTGGTACTGCATGCTGTGCTGACCCCAGAGCTCCAGGAGTATAGTGCTGGCCCCGAAACTGGGTGTGGTGTCCCACTCCTGTCATCCTATTGCTGGGGAGGCTGAGATGGGAGGATCACTATGAGTCTAAACTGCATAATGAGACCCTGTGTCAAAAATTTAAAACTTAAAAACAAAACAAAACCAAGGGTGCCATGATCCAAAGATATAGGAAGCCACTAAAATCTGAAAAATATAAGAAAATAAATTTTCCCCTGAGGCTGCTGAAGAAACGTGACCCTGCTAAGCTTTGAATTCAACTCATCGAGGACTATTGCATATTTCTGGCCCCCAGAACTTTAAAGCCATAAATTTGTGTTGCTTTAAGCCACTAAGTTGGTGGCAGTTGGTTACAACAGCAAAAAGAAACTAATATAGATGTGGCAATGAATGAATGCTGGTGGGACTGAAGGGATGGAGATTCCCTGTGTGCTAATCCATCCCACGAGATTTCACAGTCACCCTTCTTAAGCCAGGCCCTGGCCGATCCTCTGCCAGTGTACAGGGCTTTCATTGTTTCTTTTGGTGAGACATTTTTGTGTCATTAAAGAGAATAGAAAATTGTAAAAACAAAAACAAAAAACCCATGAGAAATCATACAGAACTTCACCAAACCAATCAACAGGAATTCAGCAGTGGTTGCTGTACGGCACAATGTGGTCTTCAGATTAGTTGTTCAGATTGCTAGAGATGAGCATGATGCAAAATTGGGAAATAAAGTTATGAGAAATTTAAAAGGAGAGGGGGGAGGGAGGGAGGGAGGGAGGGAGGGAGAGAGAGAGAGAGATTGAGACTTAAACATTGACCACTCCCCTCTGCAGCCCAGCAGAAATCAGCAGTCCCAGTACTGAAGCCGTCCCATGTGCACATATATGAATATATTTTCCACCCTCCTCCCTCCCTCACTTCTCCTTTTCCTCACCCCAGGTTTCACAGTAGCTATTGTGCCTTCCAGATTTTATCTACTCTCTCATTGACCCTTTAAATTCCCACAACTTCCAGATTATTTTCTTTCTATTATTAGTTTATTTTTAAGGAACATAAAATAGTGATAGAAAGAAAAAGAGCGTTAGGAACGATACAAGATTCTTCAGCAATGGCTGCTGGGTTACACGGCACTCTCTTCCAGCTCGCTGTTCAGATTGCCTGATAAAAATGTGAAAAATTCACTTAAAGGAAAAAACAGAATAAAACAATGACAAAGAGGTTATGAGAAATTAAAAGAGGAAAAAATCAGAAAAAAAGAGAAAAAATTAAGCATTACTCCTTCCAAAGACTACCAGAAATCGACAGTGCAATTATCCCAAGGACTCTGCATGTGTATACTTAAATACATATCTACATATATCTTTCGCCCTTTCACTTGTCCTTTTCCTCACCCCAGTTTTTCCTTCCCACTGAACAATTTCTTTCCCTTTCACAGTCTCTGCTGCACCTTTTAGATTTTAATTCCTCTTTCAGGCTTTCACACTATCAAGATAAAACAATGCTTGCACATGCGGATCTAATTTATTTCACTTACCAGGACAGTCTCTAGCTGCATCTATTTATCTAGAAAAGCCTTGAATTTATCTTTTTTATAGCTGAATAATATTCCATTGTGTTAAAATACCGTATCTTTGCACCATTTTCCAGCTCCATCTGCCCCCCTACTTTTGGAAGCGTGCACCTGGACATCTTGCTTCACCCCAACATCCCCTGCCCTCTGAGCCTGTGTGCACCTGCATGTGCTATGCCTTCATCCTGGACTTACTGTCCCCTTCCCCGGACCTAATGAAGTCCTCTTCATCTTCCAGGATACACCTCAAATATCCCCCTTGGAAGATTTTTACTGGAACTCTAGGAATGACCACTTATCCTAATTTTCTGTGCCCACCTTTGTTCCAACATCACCTACCTGCTATTCTAAGCCTCTTGCTTATCCGCCTGTAAGGGCACATGGAAGGGACACTGAGCTGCCCAACAGCAAGGTTGGTGACATCATCATGTTGCGTCAACTTGCAATGTGGGACTGGGGGAGAAAACAATATTTTCAAAGCTTAAAATCCAGCCCCAATGCCACCCTAGTATTAGCTTCTTTCGATCTCTTGTGCAGAGACTCAGTTGAATCTCAGCCTCTTCCTCCCACTTTCCTCTCTTCTTTCCTTCTTTCTTTTGTCTCTCCTTCCACCACGTTCTCTCTGCCCTTTTGTTTCTTTTTGAGACAGGTCTTGTCTTAACCAAACTGGCCTTGAGCTTTTTTATTTCAATGTAAATCAAGGAGATAATAATCAAGGAAACATAAAAATCATTCTTCTTCTATAAAATTAAAACAAAATTACATAATAAAATAATTAGAGAATAGTAACACTTAATACAAGATGTATCATAATGTTGGAAAAACGGCCAAAATGTGACTCAGAGCACAAGTCATAGACAAAAAGACTCTTTCAAAGAAGAAACAGATAAGATGACATGATACACTATGTAGAAGACTCCAAAATTCCACAAAACACTTGTAGATTGGATAATCAATTTCAGTACGGTAGCTCATTATATAAAGTCAACATCCAAAAATTAATAGCATTCTTGTAGATGAATAACAAACTCACTTAGAGAAAAATTAGGAAAACACCACTTTCATGATAGCATTCAAAAAAATGAAATACATAGGACTCAATCTAACAGAGGAATTAGAAGACCTCTACACTGACAACTCCAGTACTCTGAAAAATAAGATCAAAGAGGGTATCAGGAAATGAAAAGGTATCCCTTGTTCATGGGTAGGAAGAAGCAATGGAGTGAAAATAACCATACTCCAAAAATTGTTTTACAAATTCAGTGCAATACCAATCAAAAGTCCAACAGCATGTCACACAGAATTAGAGAAAGCAATCCAACAATTCACTTGGAATCAGAAGAGACCTAGAAAAGCAGAGACAATTATGGGCAATAAAGGCAACACAAGGACGTCACAACCCCAGACTTAAAATCATGCTACAAAGCTACATAATGCAGATATGTGTGACAGAAACAGCATGGTACTGAGGAAAACAAAAACAAATCAGATCTGAGAATCAATGGAGCAGATTAGAAGATGCAGGAGTAATTCCAGATATACTTAACTACCTTATTTTTGACAAAGGGTGCCAAACACACTCACTAGAAGAATGATAATCTCTTTCATGATAATGCTAGAAAAACTGACCTGCTACAGGCCAAAGATTAAAACTAGGCCCATATCTTTCACCATGCACTAATCTGAAATCTAAATGGATCAAAGATCTAAATATTAAAACAGGAACATTAAATCTACTAAGAAATAGAGCAAGTAAAATTACTAAAGGCATCAGTGTAGGCAAAGATTTTATGAACAAAACTCTGATTACACAGGAACTATCACAAAGAATCCCCAACTGGGATCTCATTTTATTACAACAAAACAAAGCAAAACTTTTGCACAGCAAGAGAAACCACTAAGAGTGAAGAGCCAATCCACAGTGTGGGAAAAAAATGTTTGCCAATTGTTCCCCAAACAAAGGATTGTTATCTAGAATGTATAAAGAACAACAGAAAAAAAAAAAAATCAGTCTCCCTAATTTAAAGACCCAATCCAAAAATGGGCATCTGAGATGCATGCATGCATCCCGAATGAAGGAATACAAGTGTCAAATAAATATATGAAAAATAGTCAACATCAGTCATCAGTGGTCAGGCAAGAGATGGAAATTAAAACAATGCTGAGATCCAATCTCATCCAGAAGGAATAGCTATTGTCAAAAAACTAACAGGAAATGCTGGCAGGACCTTGGGGAGAACGGAATCTTTCCCTGCTGTTGTTGGGAGTGTGGACTGGAGACCATGCCCGTCGGGAGCTAGAGCTGACAGGTGCTTATTGCTGTCATTGCATCGCCTTGCTTTTTTACTTTCTTTCCCCTCTTCTTAAATTGCTGGCTGTCCTGGGTGCTTTTGCTCTATGGGACCTTTTCAGCATTGATGGCTTTATTTCCTCTTTCTAGGACACCTTTGAAAATGTTTGAGTGCTGGCTTTGTAGTGTTGGCTTCAGTTTTTTCAGGTGCCCTTTGGTTTTATTTTTATTGGGACCAACCACTTTATTATAGAAAAACTTAAATATATGTTGAGGTAGACAGAACAGTGTTATGTTCATCATATGCCTTTCACTAACTGTAACACACAGTATCTTTTAATTAGCTTTATGTCTTTTTTCTTTCACCCTATTAGGTGCATTTCAGCTATGGAAATGTCTTATTTTTCCATCAATTTTGAAAGGTAATTTTGAGGATGCATCAGTTCTGGTTAGAAGCTGTTTTCTTTTAGGGCTTGAGACACTTCATTCCGAGCTCTCCTTGCCTTTAAGATTTGTGTTGGGAGGTCTACTGCAATCCTAAGGGATTTTGCTTGGTGAGTGATTCATTGCTTTCCTACAATGGCGTTTATGATTCTGTTCTTGTGTTAGATTGCTAGTATTTTAATTACAATGTGTTGTACAGGGACCTTCTGATTACGGCAATTTTGAGCTCTATATGCTTCAGTCATCTGTATGTTAATTTCTTCTTCCATGTCTGGAAAGTTTTCTGCTATTGCTTTAGTAAATAGTGTTTTTTTGTTTGTTTTTTTATATCTTTATGCTGTCTTCTGATTTTTCACTAATTCTAATCTCTCTCTTCTTTGAGTTGTCTGGCAGCTGTTGGGGGCATTTTTCATGTTCCCTGATTGTTTTTAAGGTATCCCTCAGTAAGCGGTTGTTAACCACAGCCTGGTTGTCTCAATCCCACAGCTCTCACATGGGCATTTCTGCTGCCCAGGCTTTCCACGGAAGTTTTAACCTCCCAGGTTTCTGTTGGGGGTGTTCTACGGGCTCTTGCCCTTTTCTGTGCTGGGCGTCTTCATGCCTTGGGTCTTTTTCTTTAGCTCCGATGCGTTTCTGTTAGTGTCACCTCCAGGTTGCTGATCACTTATCCCATTAGGGTCATTATCTGCTTAGCTGTATCTTCTTTGAGTTCTCGAAGCCCCTTCATTGACTTTGTTAAACTGTCACTGGCACCCTTTCAGGCATTTCTGCTGCGTGGCTTATCATTTCCTCCCCTGGATTGGCTTGGGAGTTTGGTGAGGCATTTTTGTTCACTTGTAATCTTAGTTTCTTCCTTCCTTTCTTCCTTCCTTCCTTTCTTTCTTTCTTTTTTCTTTTTTTTTTTTCTATGCTGGGGTTATTATCCTCTTTGGCCCAGTGTCTCATTTTTTGAGAATAAGCCACAGTATTTATAACCCCCAGGACAGATAGATATTGGCATACATCGAACTCTAGCTGACAACCAGAACTATGTCCCCTTGGCTACGCCAGTGAGGCCTGCAGCAACAACAGCATCAGATATAAATCGGATGCTAACAAACCCTAAGAGCGAGTCAAGAACCGCACTTAGCTAAAACTGAGGGGCCTGTGATTTTACTACAGGCACGGAGGCAACCCAGCCATCGGTGTGTAGTAACCCAGACCACTAGTTTCCGCCGGATGTGGGCAGTGCTTCGAGAGCTCCCGCGGGCCCTGCGCTAAGGGCCATCTTCTGCAGACCCACCCCGCCGCAAGTCACCCCCTCACACCCCACCTCGCACCGCAGTCAGGGCCTGGAGCTTTCCTGGCCCGTGCTTAAGCTTCTCAGAGGACCTCAGTCAATTGCCGTTTGGCCCCCACTCTCTCCTTTGAGCCTGACTCTGGAAGCTGTCGCTTGCCCAGCGTCCTGGGTGTTATGCTTGTTCTCAGCTGGGTCCCTCTTTCGATTGTCACCACAGCTGTCCTGCGCAGAGGTGAGCCGAGAGGTGCGGAGCCAGGTAAGACCTGGGTTTTGGCTGCCTGCCTCCCTCCCTGCACAGGGGCATCCGCTCCCAGCAGCAGGGGCAGGGTGGGCTGGCGGGGTCCTCTCTCCTGCTCTCCTGTGAGGGGAGTCCAAGGCTGCAACAGCAGTAGGGGGATGGTTCTCGCCTTGAAAAATAACTTTTTTTTTTCTGAGACAAGGTCTCACCGTGTAGCTCATGCTGGCCTTGGTCTCCTGGCCAACCTCCTGCCTCAGCTTCCTGAGTGCTGAGATTACAGGCGTGTGTCCCCAGGCTCTGGCCTTGAAATTGCGATCCTCCTGACTCGGCCTCTCTAGAAGCCAAGAACATGCCTGCACCACCACAACACCCAACTGTAAGTAAGCTTTTCTTGGTTATAACAGCAACTTGTCATCGTTATGCAGTGTCTGGGGGATGCAGAACACTACACGGAAGAAAACAAACTCCCACATAGCTTCCTGTCATCCATAAACCTATCACCCACTGTAATGTGCAGCCAACACGTCTTCCCTTCTTATCAGGTGCTGTATACCAGTCTGTGCGCTCTGTCAGGCAAGGCTGCTGCGAGTGTCAGGCAGGTCATTAGAGACCAGTGGGCCTGCTGGACAAGGGCAATCAAAATGATACGCTTTGCCAGTTATAGTTTTTTCTTTTACTTTTTGAAACAGGGCCTCACTGTGCTGTTCAGGCTGGCCTTGAGCTCACTTTGTAGCCCAGGCTGGTCTTGAACTTGCAATGATCCTTCTGTCTCAGCCTCCTGAGTGCTGGGATTACAGGTGTGCACCACCACACCCAGCCAACGAATTGTAGTTCAATGAGGAAATCAAGACCTCAGTGTAGAATATCTTTATAATCACCTCTGCGGAGCACAAAGAAACCTTAGGGCCAGGGTGGTGCCAAGGAGCAGAGGCCTGCAGCCTGGTGGGTGGAGTTAGGCCGAGCTGAGGAGCAGAGATCTGTGGCCCAGAAAAACTAGGTGGAAATCCTGGAGACATAGGGGTAGGCAGAGAGTTCACGAACAAAACCCAAACTGCATGAGGAATGCTTCAAAGAATCAAGAACTGGGATCTCATCTTATTAAGAACTTTCTACTTGTCAAAAGAAATCACCAGTAGAGTAAAAAGACAGCTCACAAACTGGGCAAAAAAATCTTAACCAACCATCACTCAGACAAAGGACTTCTATCTAGATTATATAAAGAACTAACTAACTAACTAAATAAATAAATCAGGCCCTGAAGATTCAAAGATCCAATCCAAAAATGGGCATCTGAGATGAATACATACCTCTCAGACTAAGAAATACAAATGGCAAATAAATCCATGAAAAAAATGTTCCACAGCACTGGCCATTTGAGAAATGCAAATTAAATTAACACTGAGACAACATCTCACCCCAGGAAGAATGGCTGTCATGAAGAAATCAATTAACAACAAATGCTGGAGCGGCTGTGGGAAAAAAGAACCTTTCTCTACTGCTGGTGGGAGCGTAGAGTGGTGCAACCACTGAGGAAATCAGTGTGGAGACTTCTAAAAAAACTAGGTTTGGAAGTCCCATTCAACCCAGTTATTGCCCTTCTGGATATTTTTCCAAAAAAACTGAAAACATACACCACAGTGATAAAGGTGCACTCATGTTTACAGCAGAACAATTGTTTCCAAGATAACCAAATTGTAGAAACAACACAAATACCCAACACCTAAGGAATGGATAAAAAAGATGTGATATTTTTATACAATGGAGTATTACTCAGCTGTTAAGAAAGACAGACTTGAAGACTTTATAGGTAAATGGATGTACCTAGGGGCTACTCTCATAAGAGAAATAAACCAGACCTACATGTACAAATATCGTATTGTCTCCTTAGTGTAATAATCTGAAAGAACAAATATAATCTGAAAGATATAATAGGCATAATAAAATGGAAAGAAACCAAAACTAAGAATAGACAACGAAGATGAGGGAAAGAAGAAAAGATAGAAAAAAAAAAAAAAAAAAGGAAGGGGGAAAATCATACAAATATATACACAGGATAGCTGAGGTGATTCTAGTACTAATTTCCATCAGTTTTTGAAGGTAACAGTTAATGTTTGAAATTATTACTTTGACTAACTCTATATGTGAATATCTGTATTCCAAGCAACTACATCAAAGACAGCAATGTGCAATACAAAAACCACATGTGAATATCTCTCATCTTGTTCTTCTAAATATGTACTATTTCTAGCATCTTATCAAATATTATACTCTCTAAATAAGCTAAAAAAAGTAAAAAGAAAAAATTTAAGGTTTATTGAAAGCAAGCATTTGTCAGGCAAGCGCTTATTCTCTAAGCTATCTCCTCAGCCCCCTGTCTTTGTTTTTGACTATTTGTTTTTGCTTTCCTTTTTGTTTTCACTCTTTAAAAAAAAAAACAAACTGTAGTATAATACAGAAAAAGAAGGAAGAAGAAGAGGGAGAAGAGGAGGAAGAGGAAGAAAAGAAGAAATAAATAAATGCATCTATACCTAGACATATTATACAAAAAAGAATGATAAAAGTCTCATTTAACCAGGGCCAGTGAGATAGCTCAGCAGTCTAAAGTGCCTGCTTAGGCAAGCGCAGGGGCGGACTGTGGTTCAACCCCTGGCCTCACAGGCTGTGCCAGACCTGCCCCTGGGGTCAACTGAGCCATCCATAAAAAAAAAAATCTTCTGACTAGAACAGGTTATCTTCAGAGGCGTGACAGTGTGATAGCTGACAACAGAAGCCAGAAGACAATGGTGCATTTGATGAGCTGAAATAAAGCACCATTCATGCAACTCTGTACTTAGGGACAACAATCTTCAATGACAAAAGCAAAACTGAGGACAAACACAAACTGAAAGACTACCACAGCAGGCCGGACAGATTTCTAAAGGTGACTTTGTCATGAGGTCAGAGATGCAGCAGAGAAGGAACAGCAAACTAAAATGTAAATATGTGAGTAAATCTAAATGAGTACTGCTATAAAATGATAATGGCATCTTATATTTTTGAATACAATAAAACTAATAATTTTTAAAAAACGAGAGTTCAGTTAGATATACACTACATTCTCTTAGTTCATTGAGGATGAAAGTTTGTACTAAAATTGTTTAGATAAGATATCAGATCTGCATTTTGTGCGCTGAATAGCTACTATGAAGACAACAATATGCATTATATTAATTATTGTAACCATCCTACTAACTTGTTTAGTAACTGTTTCATTGTTATTTTGTCTTTTTTCTCATTAAACTGAATAAAAAATAAAAAATAAAAGATATTTTTAAAAAAGGCTCAAGTCAACAGCTTCCAACAATGCCAGTTCTGCTGATAACCCACTGCTATTATGGACTATTGCTCTATGTATACAACTCTTTTCTCTTAGTTCAATGAGAAGAAATATTTGTACCAATAGTGTTTAGAAAAGTTATCCTGTCTGCATCTTGTAATCTGAACAACTACTATGAAGACAACAATATGCATTGTATTAATTATTGTGGCTGTCCTACTACCATGTTTTGAAACTACCTCATTGTTATTTCCTATTAAAAGTAATAAAATTATTTAAAGAAAACCAAAAAAAATCATGGGATCAGACAGACTGTGTGTCCAGCCACAGCTTGAAGGTCTTTCATTCTTACACCAGGCAGCCAGACCGGGAGCACCCTGGTTGCTATAGCGAGTGGCCCAGTGACAAGAGAAGCAAGAACAAGGATAGCATTTCAAGGTCTCCTACAGCACCCACATTGGACTAAAACTTAGGTTTGAATGTTCTTTCTTAAATCTGTTTTCATGTGGGCCAGGGATATAGCTCAGTGGCACAGCACCTGCCTGGCATGCATGAGGTCCTGAGTTCAAATCCTAGCATGCGTATACATGTGCATGTGTGCACACACACATACACACACACACACACACACACACACACACACACACACACACAATCTTTGATGATTAAATCCCCTGGAATAATAGTACCCTTCAAAGAAAACACTGATTGCTTGGGGAGAACAAATGCCATGTTTTACAACATTAAAAGACAGATGTTCTAAGATAACCTCTAAAACAAAATGGTGATAAGCATGATCACCATGGAAACAGACAAATGACAGTTTGCAGTTCCCTAACCCTGGTGTTACTGTCCTAGTACAAATAGACATCCGTGATGATTAAAATATGTAATACAACCATTGTTAAATTTTTCTCGTTTTGAAAATCCTGTACTATATGTACTCTTGCTTGTTACTGTTTTCCTATCTTTGTTTCTGCTATTTTTACTCTTTAAAATAAAAACTAATTAAAAAAAGAAAAAAACCAAACAAATAGATATCTGATCTGCCACCTGGGCAGTAGGCGCCTAGGCGCTGGCCCCACCCTCTCCCTCCAGGGTGTGCATCCTTTTCTTTGCAATAAATTCTGCTTTCTTTGTCTTGGCTGAATTCTTTCATCAATTCCACAAGAACTGAGGAATTGTTCCACTAGCCTGTTAACAATGAACCTAATGTAAAGATGGTGGAATCGAGGCTAAAGGAGTCGAGAGGGAAGCCCCAGGCTGCACACTGAGACCCTTGTAGGCCTAAGCTTCAGGTAATGAGCAGGTAGCTGGTGCCTGGTGTGTGCCTGGGCAGCATCTGCTTTTTCAAAAACATCCTAAGCATCATGAGCTCACTTATACTTCAATTAAAAGCTTAACACGCAACCATAGAGACTTGTAGGGAAAGTTTATGCCACAGAGTGCAACCAGAGAAGCGCCCAGGGGCCAGGCAGGTCCCTCAGGATGCGGGTGACCTCTGGGACCCCGTGGGAAATCCTCCTCCCCCATTTATGGCTTGGCTTTTCAGCATTTTATTTATGCTATCTTTTGCCATCTTAAAGTTTGGATTTTTTTCTATCAACAAATCTATGCTGTTTTTCCTTTAAAGGAGGCCCGTTTCTCCTACTGAGGCCTTTCAAAGCTCCACAAAGCAGCACTCTTGTATGGGCGCAGAGGTGGGCTTGGGTCCCAGCTACCTGGGAGCTGGAGCGGGCAAGAGCCTTGAGCCTGGAAATTGGAAGCCAGCCAGGGCTACTGAAGGAGACACACTCGCCTCCGGAACAAAACAAAAGCAACAACAGCAAAACCGCTGCCTCGATTTCCTTGATCTCTTCAGGATCTTTTCTACTTAAAAGTTGAAATGTAGCTGCACTTCTAATTTTTTATTTTTAATGAGCAGACTGTGAGATCTCCATATCTCTGTCCAATGATCTCGGTGGGAAACTACAAATGATGCAGGAAGAAAAAACTGATCCGGGGTGGATGACCTCCAATAGGGAACCTCCAAATGATATAGGGAAAAACCAATCCCCAACCTGAGAAGTACCTGGGATGAGTTCGTGTTCTCGAAAACCGAAGAATGAATTTTAGAAACAAATGGAGGTAATGAGCAGAACATACTTATTGAGAGAGAGAAAGCTCCTGTCCGAGAGAGACAGGAGGGGGGGTCCCGAGTGGGTGTCCCCCTCTTCTAAAATATTGAAAAGTAGAATCTTTTTATTTTTCTGAACAAATGCTCAAATATCTTTGATTATCTTTGGTTGTTATTTTGAGCAAGTTCTTCGTTCATCCAATTCCCCAAGCTAGAAAATTCCAAGACTTCCCAGGAAGAAATGGAATGAAAATGATGTGAGATACTTGTGAGCAGAACTACAAAACTATGCTGAAGAAAGGCTGTACTGCATTAGACATGCTCTAGAGAAGAAGATCTCATATTAAAAAGATGTCTGCTATCCAAATGATTTGAGACATTTTTGTAAGATTAATTTTAATATTTTTCATCTATTTGTATTGTTTGAGGGCCAGTGAGATAGCTCAGCGGTCTAAAGCACCTGCTTAGGGAAGCTTAGGCAGCTGAGGGACCACAGTTCAATGCCCCGCACCACATGCTGTGCCAGCCTAGCACCTAGAGTGGGCTGAGCCGGCCATAAATAAACAAACAAACAAACAAACAAATAAATAAATAAATAAAACAAAAACCTTCCCTTGTAATGTTTGGGTACCAGGGATTGAACTCAGGACCTTGCTCTTGCGAGTAGGCACTTGGGCTACTGAGCTGTCTCCCCAGCCCCATATTTTCAAATTAATGGCATAAAATAAGAGATTTTTAACAATACGTATGAATCGTTGCCTACCCCTTTGCAAAAAGCTGAGCTCACGTTTGCTTTTAGATTTGCCTTCGCTAGCCTGCGTGGTGGCACGCCTGTAGTCCCAGCACGTGGGAGGCAGAGGCAGCAGAATCCCTGGACTACATAGTGAGATGCTGTCTCAAGAAACGGAAAGATTTGCCTTAACTTTTACCTAAGTGCAGGGACCCATCAGCTCCTCTTGGGCAGCTTCAGGTGCCAGTGTGACAGTCTAGAAGCTGGTGGCAATGCCACGCTCTCCGTGATAAGTTTTTTTTTTTTTTTTTATGGCCGGCTCAGCCTGCCTTGGGGGTGGGGCTGGCGCAGCATGTGGTGCTGGGGATCCAACCGTGGTCCCTGCGGTTGCCTAAGCTTCCCTAAGCAGGAGCTTTAGACCGCTGAGCCGTCTCACCAGCCCCTGAAGGGCTCTCTGCGGGGTCAGCGCTCCCCAAAGTGCTTCTGCGGATCCCATCTCTGCCGGCCCTACAGCCCCAGCCCCTGGCCTTTACCCGCTTCTCCTGTTCGCTTTTGTTATTGGGTTGATTATAATAACCATATTAATCATTCTATTTGTGCAATGCCTATAATGGGAAGAAGAGGGACCCACACAGGAGCTACACAAGGACAGCGTTTTATACGTTACTTGGAGGTCTGTGGTCTTTATGATGCACATTACACACGGTTTTACCGACAATTCTCAGATAAACAGCTCGCGATCATGTTTATCGGTTCCGCTCTCTTCTTTCCCTCCTCTTACCTCTGGTTTAATCCTTCACAGTCTCCCCTTCTGGGCACTCTGGGTTTGTTTTGGTTTTCCACACTTGTGTTGAATGCGTGGGCTGCTTAATCCAGGAGCGCTTGTTTATAACAAAAGCAGGTAAGGTGGGGTACGCTCCTCCGAACGCCACCATGGCGGCGCTCTCCAAAGGTGCCGATGGCTTTAAGGGCACGTGGACGCAGAGTTCCATCTGAGTCACACTGTTTCTGGGGGAGTCTCAGTCCCCATGGGCTGACCTGCACCTCAGAGTCTTGAACTTGCTGGAGAAGCCTCGGTGCAGGTGTCAGCGTGGCGGAGTTTTCCTGGGACTCGACTCGCATTCCAGTCGCTCTGGTGGACTTCAGGGCAGGAACAGGTATCAAACTGCGGGCTTCTTTTCCTTTTGAAAGCCCAGGGGGCCGGCGAGATAGCTCAGTGGTCTAAAGCGCCTGCTTAGGCAACCGCAGGGACCGCGGTTCGATCCTCAGCACCACATGCTGCGCCAGCCCTACCCCCAAGGCAGGCTGAGCAGGCCATAACATAAATAAATAAATAAAGTTAAAAAAAAAAAAAGCCCAGCTGTGTGTCCAGCCTCTACCTTAGCAAGCACAGAAACGTTCAGAGCCTCTGGACTCTATGCACATTTACGTGGGCTCAGAAATGGTACCCTGCTCTGTTACGGTCTACTTTTCCAACTTGGCTTCAGCTGTCCACCACTTTTCAGAATTTTGTATTATGGTGTTGAGGTCTCTTTCATGTTCAAATAAATGATTGTAGATTTTTCTTTTCCTTTATCATGAAACTTTATTTTTTAGTATCTGGAAGAGTTACTTGTTTGTATTTTGATTTTTTAAAATATACAGGGTCTCACTACACAGAGCAAACTTGTAGTGATCTTCCTATTTTCAACCTCCCAAGCGCTGGAATTGCAGGGGTGTGCTACTACACCCAGTCTCAATCACCCATCTCAGTGTGCCCCCTGGGGGCTGGGCCGGCATGGGATGCTGGGGATCGAATCCCGGTCCCTTCGTCTGCCTAAGTAGGTGCTTTAATCTGCTGAGCTATCTGGCTGACCCTTTATTTTGATTTTGAAGCCTAGGTGCTGTGTTTGTGGGGGACTCATCACTTAAAGTGACAAAAATCTGACTCAAACTGGATTTTGCTAGAAAAGGGGACTTCTGTTGAATTAACTGATACGCATATGCACATACAGAATGGTGAAGCAGAGGCACCCGGCTGGATTAGGTCTTGAACCAGCGCGCCCGGAGAAGCCCTTCTTTGGGTCTCCGCCCACTGACTCTTTTCTCTGGGCCGGCCCAGACCTTCCCTCCGCCTACGATGCAGTGCGGCTTCAGCAACTCTCGCCCAGCAGCTCTGCGGAGACCTCAGGCCCCACACTCCTCCGTCTGACCTGTGCCTGTCACTGGCCCAGTCCCCAGGGACCCAGAGAAGGAGGTTTGCACCGGCTGGGGCTGCCAGAGCACTTCCTATCCAGCGCGCGGTGGATGGGCTCGCCCTCTTCCTAGAGCAGCTCTGTGACCCTGCAGGACACGTGCGAAGTGTTCCTGTCTCCCCGCACGTGTCCAAGTCTCTTCCACGCTCACCTGTGCCTCTCTTTACGACCTCCGCTTCCCCATCCCTTGCTCCCTCCCACACCCTGTGCTACTCCCCATTTCCAAACAAATGTAGGTGTGCGCTGGTGGCTCTGCCTTGGGACGTGCTGTTCCCTTAGTAAGAATTCCCTCTTCTCCTTACTCTTGGGCAGTCAGGCTGTCCCTTCCCTGGGGTGCTCACCTGCTTGTCCACCTGACTGTGGACAGGACTTAATGGTAGGAAACTGCGCCCTCTTCAACACACAGGGTATTGTAGTCAGGAGAAGTCAGAGAGTCCCTGTGGATGCATCAAGTCTCCCAAGAGCTCTTGGTTATTTGTCTTGCTTGTTTCCGATAGGGTCCAGTGTGTCTCCTGTTCTGGCGGTGGCGGCGGCGGTCAGTGTCTTCTGGTTTGTTGAAGAGCTGTCCTCATGCTGCTAGGACTTATTTTTCCTGCATGTCCCAGAAAACCAAAAGGATCTACAAATGCCATGCCCCATGCCCCAAGACAGTCCTTCCCCAAAGAATGATCTTATGGCGATATGAAAGGCCAGTTCTCTTTCCTGAGTGGAGCATTCTAGGGAACGAGCCACACTGTCCCCAAAGCGCTT